>JANHFP010009866.1:98642-116716 GCA_032468135.1 Calamaria suluensis
TGTGGCAGCCCCTGAGATATTGGAACACTGCTATCATGTCTCCCCTAGTCCTTCTTTTCATTAAATTAGACATACCCGGTTCCTGCAACCGTTCTTCATATGTTTTAGTCTCCAGTCCCCTATTCATCTTTGTTGCTCTTCTCTGCACTCTTTTTAGAGTTTCAACATCTTTTTACATAGTGGTGACCAAAACTGAATGGAGTGTAGCCTTACCAAGGCAATATAAAGTGGTATTTGCTGATATTCTGCCATAGTTATTTGCCCCTCTTTCCACTTTTTATACTTTTCCTGTTTGTCTTTCAATTTGTCAGAGAGTTCTTTATGCAGCCATGCTGGTTTCTTTTGAGAGCTATTGTTTTTCTCCTTCATTGGTATTGTACTAGACTGGGCTTTTATAATCTTACTTTTCAAAATTTCCCAAGCTTCTTCAGTTGTTTTCCCCTTGAGGATTCTCATCCATGGAAACCTTCCCAATATTTCTCTAAGTTTACTGAAATTATCTATCTTAAAGTCCAAGACTCTAGTTTGACTTTGTTCTACTACTTGTGTTTGCATAATGTTGAATTCCAATATTGTGTGATCACTTGTTTCCAAGGTTCCTGTAGCTTCAGCACCTTCAACACCTTCTCTGTTAGTGATAATTAAGTCCAATATGGCTTGTTCCCTTCTCTACTTTGTTTGTTAGGAACCTGTTGGATCTTCCACTTGGTGCAGAGTTTGTCTCCCAGTTGATGTCAGGGTAGTTAAAATCCCCAATTACTATTGTGAAGTGCTTCCTACATGCCTAGCATGCTTGCTACATGCCTAGCAAAAATTCATCACCAGCTCTGCTGGCTGAAGAATTCTGGGAGTTGAAGTCCACATGTCTTAAAGCTGACAAGTTTGGGAACCTCTAGTGTAGACCTATGGTAATATCATTCCCCCCCTTTAATTTTGACCCAAATGCATTCAAGATAATGTTCATCATTGTTGTGCTCTATTTCTGTAGAGATGTAGTTATTTCTTATATATAATGCAACTCCACCTAGCTGTATGTTCCATTTGTGGGTTTTATCCCACCAAGTTTCCGTAATGGCAAGAGTATCATATCTGTCCTCATTTACTTGACTTTCTAATTCACTCTGTTTATTCCTCATACTCTGTGCATTGGCGTATAGACATTTGAGTACATTCTGATTGACCCTACATAACCTGTGTTGTGCCTGACTGCCCCTACTTTCTTGCCACATGTTTGATTAGTGCACATGGTATGGCACTCACTATTAAATGCTTGGTTTTGCTTGACCACAGGGCTGATAATTACCTGCAGAGACATCTATGTTACATGCACTGATAACCTTATTAATTTTGGATTGCTGGGGACAGAAATATTCTGTATCAATTAATTCTCTGTCCCCGCTGTTCACTTTAAAATGTTTATCCAGAAAATCTGTGACTCTAATGCTACGTAACCCAGTCCCTTTCTTTGATGGATGCAAACAATCTCTTTTGTACAGTTTTTCATTGGACCAGCTGCAGACATCATGACTAATAAAACCAAATTCCCTTTTACACCACTCCTTTAGTCACACATTAAACTCTGCTCCATGTTTGGTCTTTCCCTTTTTGTTTTTTATATGCTGGCAAAACCTCTAAAAAGATAAGCGTACAGTCTATACTACTAAGTTCATACCCCAAGCTCTGGAAATCATTCTACATAGAAAGTACATCATTTTGGGACAGATCATTTGTGCCAAGATGTATAATAGCATCAAAATCACAGTCCTTACTGGCATTCTTGACTATCTTAAGAATTTACCTCTTGTCTCTGCAACACCTGGCAGACATCTGACCTCTTTCAAAACCTCCATATCTTTCCCTAAATTTACATCCCTTACAATTGAATCACCAGGTGATGGTGGCTTCTCTTTTTGGATACTGTGCTCTTCTTGTGGAACCAATGTTTAATACCTGATTCACACTTTCCCCTTTCCAAAATAAGTTATTCTTCTTGGACCACGATCCCCTGCTTAAGTACTTCCAGAGAAAGAGAATCCACCACTTTTCCAGTTATCATTTAACTGTCTTTACAATTAAGATTTATCTAATTTTCGGATATAAAATATGTATCTACTCACCACAACAGAATGCATTCAGAAGAATTAATGGACAAGATAGGAAATAATCCTAGGACAAAGCGAATATGGATGCACTGTTAACGGATAATGAAACATCGGATGGATGTGTTTGTATATATGCAATTAATGCACTTATAACTTGGAATGTTTTAACACTTTTAAAATAATAAAGTTTTGTAAAAAAAAATATTTATCTAGTGTTCACTAAGGGTTGTAGAAAAAAAAATCTAAAATCAGCAGGTAGTTTTTTTTCCAGGTGAAGCCATATTTTCTATTTATGGAGCCTCGAATGGACACTGATGCTAGAACAGGGGTCTCCAACTACTGGGCTGTGAGCCATTTGGAATAGGGCCGTGGAAGCTACATTGCTTTTTCACTGACTTATATTAGTACTATGTCAACCAGACGTCTGACTGCATTTTCTGTGAAAAAATCAGTAGAAAGTCATATTGGTGTTATATGGCAGTTTGCACTGAATGGGTGTATCAATCCTGAGTAGCTCTGGGATAAGGAGTCACTTAAAAAGTGAGGGGGGGATTTGTGGCTCACAAGGCAATTTGCTCTTTGCTGCTTTTTACTCCCTCCCCCAGAATTTAATTAGCCAAATCAAGAAATGATAATTTGTAAACATATCGAACAGTGTCTTAATTATGTGTATTTTAAAAGCATATTTTATTTGAAATGGCAGATTGCATTCTTCTCAAAATGCCAATGTACCAAACATCTGTATGCAGTCTTTTATTAAAGATCTAGCATGATGTTTACTATTCTTGGTTCAAGAACGTTTGTTTTTAGTGACAATTCAAGCCTCCATTCTTAGTTGTCTGTGTACATTTCTGTAGGAAGGAAACACTGCCTTGCATCTAGCAGCTAAAAATGGCCACAGTGATGTGGTAGAGATTCTTCTTCAACACTGGGAAGATATAAATGAATTCAATCAGGTAAAAAACAAACAAACAAGAAATAGGTTAAAAGATGAATAACACAAAAGAGTAATCTTTATTTTTGTAAATAAAAATGCAAGAAGGCAACTCATGCTCAAAACTCAGGCAGGCTTTTACTATGTTACCTGGATGGAAAGAATGTAGAGAGGAGGTACTGTGACAGAGAAGGCCTGCTTCTTGGCTCCTATAAGATGCCACAATCAATTCAAGCCACAGGGTATCCATTCTTCCAAATAATACTTATAATTAGGCCTTTATACAATGAATGGCTTTAAGGCAGAGTTCTTCAAACCTGGCAGCTTTAAGACTTGTGGGCTTCAACTCCCAGAATTCTCCAGCCAGCTATGTTGTCTGGAGAATTCTGGGACTTGAAGTCCACAATTCTTAAAGCTGCCAAGTTTGAAGAACTCTGCCTTAAGGTAATACCTGGCACCTTGAATTGTGATAAGCCATGCTGGCTGCAGAGCAATGGGGTCACACAGGCATAACATAGCATGCCCAACACTACCCACAGCACTTTGGACCAACCGTTTCTCTGGAGTAGTATTCAAGGATAGCCCCAGGCAGAGTTCATTACTGTAATCCATGTAATTATATCTGCTGTGGGTGTTTTGTTTATAGATGTTTTATTACTGACTGGTAAATTGTCATGAGTCCATATTGATTTGGTGATATACAAGTAAAATCAATCATTGTATATGATTGATTACCATTATTTATGAGGTGTTTATCAATTATTAAATATCAGCCCCTATGAAAAAAATAACTGCTGAAATGAAAAATACATATTTTTCAGTCCCATATCAAAAGTTTGAATAGAAAAATTACCTTTAATAATTCTTCCATTGTATAGAAATTATCTGAAAAAATGTTCTTACCTCCTATGAGCCAATACTGGGTAGCTGTATATAATCTGACATTTGTATTGTTCTTCAGAATGGTGAAACACCATTTTATATGGCTGTTGAAGGAGGACATGAAAAATGTGCTGACCTTTTACTGGAAGCCGGAAGTGACATCAATATTTTGAACAAAGTATGTAGATACATGTGGTGTTCCTTATTAATTTACTGAGATAATATTTCATCAAATTTTCCTTCTTGTGAATTAAAAACGAGATAAATTGCTTTTGTGAAAATTGTATTAAAGTATAGTAGGACTGCCAGATCTGGGCTGCAAAATATAGATGACCACTAGAATCAAAGTTCTATTTTATTTATTTATTTATTTGTCAGCAAGTACAAGGAAACAAATAACAGTAAAGACATAGAAATTGGCACAAAAAGTGGCACAATTAAGAATATAAATAGGCAAAACATAGCCATGAACACATGGAATTATTACAAATAGATGGGGACAGTAGGACAGGGGTGGTAGGCATGCAGGTGCACTTATGCACGCCCCTTAATGACCTCTTAAAAACATGAAAGGTTCACGGTAGACAGTTTATGGTAAAAGGTATAGGGATTTTAGAGACTAACAATAGGATCAGGTAGAGTGTTCCAGACATTTACTACTCTATTGCAGAAATCATACTTCCTACAATCAAGATTAGAGCAATTTACATTGAGTTTGAATCTATTGATAACCCATGTGATATTATGGTTGAAATTAAAATATTCATTTACAGGTAGAACGTTTTGGTAAATCATCTTATGAACTAAGAATAGATCAGAACATAGATGGCGCAGTTTGAGGCTGTCCAGATCTAAAATTTGATGGTATTCACCTGGATTTTTATAGTCCCAGTTAATTTTGTGTCGTCTTTATTACTTATTTTTCTATATGAGGTAGAAGAGATGAGGGAGAAGAGAGTATAAAAACATTATTCATGTATTTGATGTAGACTTTATTTTTTTATTTTTATTTTTTTCGACTTATATACCGCCCCATCTCCTAGGACTCGGGGCGGTTTACAGAATTTAAAAACAGATTTACAGAATTTAATAGATATTTCAATAAATCAAAATAATCAAAATAATTTCTAACTTAAAATTCGAAATAAATTTAAAATCCCTCCCTGCCTTGTGCCTCCTCTCTCACTTCTGGATCTGTCATCGAGGGGCACAAGGCCTAAATAAATCGGTAAATAGATAAATACATAAACAACACACAAATAAATAAATAAATCAAAAGCAAACTTTACAAATATACTTTTAAAACATGTAACTATTTTAATAGTAAATGCAGCAAAAACATGTATTTTATTTCCCCCAACATATATTTCTGTTTGCTTTTCAACTGAATTAAATTTTACAGCTTATATATTATATTAAAGGTGGAAAACATTCTGAAGTGATTTATTTTGATCTGATTTTTTTACATCTCAAAAACATGGTATTTTAAAGGGATGTGTGCACTTTTTGTATCTGCTTTATCTGTTGCAGGTTAAGTGCATGATGCAACATACATTCTTTTTGTAGTGTTTGGAGGCTGTGGCAGCATGGATGGAGAACAGACTTCAGCTGAACCTTGATAAAGCAGAATGGCTGTGGGTAGGCCACTCTGTATTCAGTTTTCTCTTGGACTCATAGTTCTTGCTTGAAAAACAGGTGGCAGCTGTGGCTAGGAGGGCCTTTATTCAGCATTGTTTTGTGTGCCAGTTACACACTTTCCTGGATAGGGAGGCTTTTAAAAAGTCATTCAGGCCCTGCCCTTTAGATTACTGCAAGAAGCTCTAGATGGGGCTGCCCTTGAAAAGTATCTGAAAGTTTCAGATGGTACAAATGCAGCTGCACAGGCAATTTTAGGTGTCCAAAGAAAGGCGCATGTGAAACCTTTGCTCCACAAGCTGCACTGGGCACCAGTTTGCTTCCAGGTCCAATTCAAGGAGGTGGTACATTCATCCTTCCTCGTCTTGACCTTTCAAAAGCTTTCAATACCAATGATCATGGTATCTTTTTGGGCCAACTTAGAGAGTTGGTGGTGGATGGCACAATTTTGTACTGGTTTACCTCCTTCCTCCGAAGCCAGTAATAGTTGTTGATAGAGAGACAGCACTCTTGGTGCCTGCTAGAGGTCAATGCGGTCTCCACTCTTTTTAAACATCTGCATGAAACGACTGGGGAGGATCATCCATCACCACAGAATAAGGTATCACTATTATGCTGATGATACCCAGTCATATTTCTACATCCTGAGTGAAGTGATTGATGTTGTGGATATTATTCCATGGTGCCTGGAACCTCTGAGGGCCTGAATGGGGAAAACAGGCTTCAGTCGAATCTTGGTAAGACAGAATGGCTGTGAGTGGACTTCTATATCCAGGAGTTTATCATCTTTGATCTTGGATGGAGTTGTACTACCCCAGCCAGATCTTAACTTGGATGCCTTTCAGGATTCATGGTTCCTGCACAAAATGTAGGTGGTACCCTGGCTTAGAGGGCCTTCCATGTTGTGTGCCAGTTACTCCCTTTCCTGGATAGGGAGGTTCTTCATTTGCTCATGATACGGTCATTTTCTGTCTGGATTACTGCAATGCAATATTGCAACTACAAGGAGCTAACATTGAAAAGGAGCCAAAAATTTCAGCTGGTGCAGAAGCAGCAGAATGTGACCACATAAGCAATTCTGAGTGTCCAAGGAAGAGTGCCAGTTTGCTTCTGGGCTCAGTTCAAGGTGTTGTGATCTATACAGCCCTACATAAGTAGGACCAGGCTACCTATGGAACCTTCTTCATCCCATAACATCAGACTGTCCCACCCAGTTGGGCAAGGAAGCTATGTTGTAGGATCTGTCAGTTAAAGAATTCTGAATGGTAAGGGTCTAGGTGGTGAGTCTTCTCAGTGATTGCTTGTACTCTACAGAACATTCTTCCCCTGGAGGTCAGATAGGCCGACATTCTCCTGGTCTTCTGAAGACATGGCTCTGCACCCTTGACTGAGGAGCCCATAGCCACGCATCTGGTTAGTCCCTTGAAAGCCCTTCAATTTATTTGTTTTCATAAATTTTCAGGTATAGATATGTAGTTCTTGGTGTATACGGGTCTTTTTCCTTGTAAGATTGAGAGTACCTTGGCAACATTTTGATGAGGTCACACTCATCATCTTCAGGCTGGTGTTTTCTGCTTCATGCTTGTGCGAGCAAAGTGTGATCAGAGCTGCCATCTTTCTATAAATATTGGTGGGGGTGTTGACTTTGTTGCTGTAAGCAGGTCGGTTGGCCATGTTGTATCATCTTGATTAGTTGATGGAATTGATGTTTGCAGATTAGTTGGCAGTTTTGTAACATCCTGTGTGGCTGAGGTACTGGCTGTGTGACCATTAGTCTTTTGTATTGTAACGACCTCAGGTTGAGTGTCTGAGGTGCTGGCTGTCTTTTGTGTTGTAATGACCTGGGTAATGGGTGATGACATTCTGATCTCTAGTGTAATATATCCTGAGTCCTGTGCTGCAATCATACATGGGAAAAGACCTATATACACCTATATATATATGTGTGTGTGTGTAATTGTGGAGATACTTGGTTTGCCCAATTATGGTTGCCCAATTATGGTTGCCCATCACAGCTCCCCTTGCCTTTCAGCTCATCTCAAGAGACTATCCAGGCAGAAATTAGCTACAACATTGTGGCGTATATATATGTTGGTGAGCAGAAAAACAATTAACCAATATATATATATTTGTTTTCGTAGATTTTCACGGTCATAAGTATGTAGGTTTGTGTATTTTCAGGTTTCCTCTTGTGTAAACGTTAACGTTGCAGAAATATGCAAACCTTTACACGGGAGGAAACCCGAAAATACACAAACCTATATATGTGTGTGCGTATCACACATACATACTTTTATATTTTTAACTTTTTATTGTACACCACCCAGAATCACTGTGGGGGAGATGGGCTTTATAGAAATGTGAAATAAATGAATGAATGTCTATTTGTGCAAAGCTTTGATGAGGAAGATGGGCAATTTCTAAATATCATAAATAAAAAACAGAAACAACTCACCAATTCTTGGTGTTGTATTCACTTCAGAAGGAGCTGAATTACTGAATGCTGATATAGGAATCTTCATCTGTATGGAGTTCCTACTGATGGGAGGTGTATATAGTCCTGAAGAACTCACAGTACCCAAAGTAGTCCTTGTGGTTTGTGCAACAGGGTGTGCTGTTGTTACAGCTTGCACTGCAAGGGTTGTCCCTATTGAACAGCCAATGCTAGCTGGAGAGTTCCTCTGAATGCTTGAACTGGACACTGAAGGGTTATTGTTTGGTTTTACTGAATTAGTTGATGATAGAGACAAAGGAGTTTTGGTTAAATTGCCAACATTTGATTGGGTTTGGACAGGTATAAATTCAACACTGCCAGATTGCTGATTAGTAACCAAGGTTCCTGTGTGACCTTGCAGGAGCTGAGGCTGAGAAGACATTGCAACAGGTACATGCAGGATTACTGGCAAAGACTGAAGTGAAACAGACATTGGTTGTGTATTCCCACCAGCCACCTGGCTGGTACCAACAACTGTTGCAGTGTTAGCTGTGGGAAGTACAGGTGTTGTCAAAGAGCCAGATGTAAGGGATGCAGAAGTAACTGGTGTTTGAGGCTTCGGATGTCCACTGACTGGTGTCTGTGGAGTAGTAAGAGAAGCAGACACTATGAAGAGAAAGAAAAAAAATGAACATTTTGTGTCAAACTACTATTTCATAATAAAACAAAATAAGTTTAAATTACAATTTCATCATGGCAACCAACACCTTTATTGTACTTTTTATTCATGTAAAAGCATAGGTTTTACTACTATTTGACATCATCAAAATAAAAAACATAAACCATAATTATAATAAAAAGACACTTTTGGGGAAGTTAAAAACCTATTTCTTTCATGCTTAACATATTGTGAAAAGGTAGTAAAGAAAGCAAAAGGTATTTAATGAAAATATCTTTTTAATTTGCCTTTAAAGGTACTTTTGAATAAAAAATAAGAAAAATGTAGATTTGCAAACCGAATGAACCACTGGACAATTTTTTTTCAAAAGTTTTGCTTCCTGAAAAACTTTTTTGTGATTATGACAGACCCTTTCAAACTGAACACAAATATAATTTCAGAGTAACTGTATCATGAATGAATCTTGAGAAATATGAATTAACTTTTAATGATATGTATTTAATTGCATAATATTTCCAACATGTTGCATGAACTCAACAGGGTTAAAATGTTTTACTGCTGATTTTCATTGGTACTCAGTGTCTGATGCATCTTGTTGCAGTATCCACCAATAATCAGCCTGGATGGATTCCAGTTGCCTTATACAGGTTCAATATGGCAATGTCTTGGTGAACTTTTCAACATATTCATTATTCACTGTACTTAGATTTTTAGTGTGAATGGTGAAAATGAATCTTCAGTGATATGTTGCACTATAAGGTCTCATAAGTTGTAAGGTTAGTCAACCTGCTGAATGTAGTTTGGTGTACTGTAGCTGCCAAGAAAATTCTCAATGACATCCTTGAATGCTTTTCAAGTGATTTTCTCTGGCCCCACTAACATATATTTGAACCATTTTGTCATTGATAATGATTCTGATCTCTGGACCAAGCTAAATGTCTTCCTTAATCTTGGTCTCAGTTATTTTTGGAGACATCTGTCTCAAATAACAAAAACGTCACCTTCTTTGTTCAAGATTTCTAAAAACAATATGTGAAAGGTAAAATTGTATGTTATTTTCATGACTTGCAACCAAATATAAATACACCCAAATATGTTCAGAAGCAAAATCTTTGTTGTCCTGTGGAATTTGGAAGATGTTATGGAAACTAAAATGTCATGCAGAATCATGACACACAGAATCATGACACACAGGCAATATGAGCAGTATGGAAATTAGTTAAATAAAATTAAAAGGTCCCTTTATTATTCAACCAATATTAGTAAATGAGAACAATATATTCAAAGAAGTAAAATCAATTTTTCATGTGTATGCCCAGAGTGTCCCATGTTTTCCCCAAAATAAGACCCTGTCTTATATTGTTTGAACCCTAAAATAAGTGCTTGGCCTTATTGCCATGTGCTCAAAAGCCCAATTGGGCTTATTATCAGGGGATGGCTTATTTAGGGGGAAACAGAGTAGTTTGCCAGTCTTTTTGAAGGAACTTTTTGAAATAATTGAATCTATGAGAAATGAAAAATATCTTAGCCACCATTATGTTGTACAAACCTAATTCAGTCTATCTGTAGAAATATAAAACTTAATGATGTTTAACAGAAAAACAGCAGGCATGCAAAGGTAAAAAAGATTTTTCAATTTTGAAACTTTTTAATTTTAATTTGCCATGGCAACTCTCTCAACAAAAAGTTGAATCAGAAATATTTTTATAATGCAAGTTTTTGTTTGAATACTGAGTAATTTAGAGACTTCAGCTAAGGTAGACTGGCAATATTTAGCTGTTGAAATAGTCAAAATTTGCATGGTACTCATTTGGCTTTCATAAACTATTATCTGATCCACATCAGGCAGCAGAATACATGAATAGGAAAATAGCAGAGCTATTTCATTGGTTTTCAATAATCATCCACCATTAGCCTACCTGAATTTTTTTTCATCCCAGATGATTATGGTGAAGAATTAAAATGTAAGAATATGTACATAATTTTCTTTCTCATTGCCATTATATTTTCCTTATACAACTAGCCAAACAAAACTATTTTTTGTCACATGAGCATTGGTCACTAATTAATTTCTAGGCCTTATTCAATTCTAATTTTGTTTCAAATTGTCTGAGGATTAATTGTGTCAGGGAATGCCTTTGTCTCACCAAAGTCTGAAAAAGTTAGGGAGCTCAGTATCCATCCACCTAAATATTGCATTTAACATGAAGAAACTATAATTACTGGTTTTATTTAGACCTTCTACAATGGCACAATGTTAAAAACTTATGTTCATACTGATTGATCATGAGATCAAGGATATCAATGGTAATTTATGACTTTATTATTACAAATGAATGATTGATTTGTAAAGAGTAGCTATTACTTTATGACTAGAAAACACCAATTAATAAATGTCAACCTAAATCCTCAAAGCTCATGGCCCTCTACTGAAGTTTTGGATATGTTCAAAATGTCTCCAAAGGTTAGCATCAGATATTTATTTTATAGTTATTATTAGGTAAATGAAAATAATATAAAAGCTTAAATTTGTATTACTATCCTGTCTTTTTATTCTAGTCCTTCCTACTTAGTGAAATATAGTACCCAACATGCAATTCAATAGCCAACTGTGATCATTAGCAGCCTCCCAAAAGTTACACACTTCTGAAAAACTATAGATGGGAACATGCTTAATTTTCTTTTAAATACTGCTTTCTTTTTCTAAACAAAGCATCTTTTTCAAAACTTTGTTTGGTTTATTCTAGTTTTAGAGCTGATGTGGAATTCCAGTAGCACAAAGTGTTACAGTGTAGTTTATTTTATATGGTGTTCAAATTGGTTCTATGAATATGTAAAGATACATTAAGAATAAAACTGTATATTACGTTTAAGGGCAAAATTCTACGCATTTCATTTTAAGACTCAGATATTGTTTGATGTTACCACTGGGCATAAACAAGACAGCATCTGTTATTTTCATCTAAATCTCTTCTGTTTGGCTGAATTATATCAAGTCTGTTGTTACTGATTTGATTTTTAAAATGTGCCAAAAAAGTAATAATATATATAATTGAGATAGGTTTTACCTGTATTCACAGGGGACTGAAAAGTAGTTGATGGAGTGTCTCCTACATTTCTCTTGGACTCCAGCATTTGTCTTACTGTGCCAGCATTTCTATAGAACAAAGATTTGTTAGCTGCATTTAGAGGATGTATAGCAGGAAGTCCAAAAGAAAATTATTTTTAAATTTAAATAATTTAATATTACTCAATTTTTCTAAATGTTTCATAATATCACTGAATTCTGCATATCTACTCTATATGCAATAAAGCTTCATTTTTTTTTAAAAAAAGCCAACATATTTCTCAGTTTAAAACAAGCAATCTCTGGCCATCATATTTTGTGTGATGCTAACTGCCATTATTTCTCAATGACTAGGGCATACATGAGTTGAAAACTACAGGTTGTTCACTTTTGCCCTAAGAATTCCCCATGCAGTTATGCTTTTCAGCACTAGAATGGATTAACATATATTTGGGTAACAGAAAAAAGGGCACATTTACAAATAAAATGTAAAATATAGTTGCCATCAAAATATATTGTACTTTTCTGCAGAAATTATCTTTCTAACTACATTTCCAAAAAGGATAATAACTAGGGAGTTGCAGCTTACCGATATGTCACACTATTGACACTGCCTGTATCACTCACTGCTTTTCCTGGGGAATGGGCTGTGTTTTGTAGAGTCTACAAAGTGACACAAACCAATGTGAGATTTGCAATTTAAATTTTGTATTTCATAAATGTTTAATCCTTTAATTTTCTTCTAGAAAACCCAGTAGATAACAGTGTACTAGCTAAATATTGTGGTGTTAACAAGTGATCACACTAATCTATCAGTTACATTCAATGAAAACATTCATCTTACTCCAACTGGGAAACCCCAAAATATTTTTTTATCTCATTTCAATTTAGAAATACAAGTCCACAAATTTATGTGTATCTATTGCAATTATACAAAATAATGCATCTGATTCCATTGTTGTATTTTAGCTAAAAAATGCTTGACTAAAGTACTGATATGCTAAAATTTGCATTGTTACTAATAACAGTTTAGAGCTTAATAGTCAATCAACAATATAATAAAAAGTTCTGCTTTTACTTCTGGTTTTTTCTTTGAGTCGTCTCTAGCTGCTCCAAAACGTTTTGTCAATCTTGCAATTTTAGCCTTGAAATGAGAAAAATAAAACAAAGATGAAATATAGTCTCAATAAATTAATCAGGTTTATAATATTGTCATCAAGAAAAATCAGTGGGTTTTTAAAAAATATGGCTTTACTTCTATCTATTTCACAAGAAAGTCATGCTACGAGGAGAGGCATTAGTCATAACACTGATCCATCTAGCTATTCCCTGTCTAGCAATTTAATTAGCCAGAATGGAAAAGGAGGAGACTGTATTGGCTCTGAATGAACAAGTAGTCCTCAACTGTAACGGAGCCTGCCCATTACAGCCTTAATGTTAAGTGAATCCTGTTAAATGAATGAGCCCCATCCCTGCTCTTCCCAAAGCAATCATCTTTTTCTCAGACAATGAAGCTATTTTCCTTTCGTCGCTAGATGGTGACCTACCAAACCACCCCCACCATTAGCTCCACTAGTCTTACATTAGAAGAGTTAATGGTGGGAGAAGGAAAGCATAGAGACAATGGCAAACCTCTACTTCCTACAAATTGTCAGTAGAGGCTGTGACAGAGTCATTGCAGATATCCAAACTTCTGGCAACACAGAGTGAGCTGAATCCATTAAGAAAGGGGTAGGCAAGTATTGATGCCACCTAATTAGAATCACCAGAACAAGTATGAATCAGGAAAGTGCAAGCAACATAATCCATACAATAGCTTACAAATAAATAGTTTGTCAAGTGACTCTGCATTCTTAAGTCCAAATCCTGGCTGATTTTGCAAAACTTCTTTGACACTACTTCTCCTGAATATTGTATATTTATGTGCCAGATTCTTTTCTGTCTAAATCAGGGATGTCAAACCCAAGGCCAAGGGGCTGGATCCAGTCCGCAGGGTCACACTGGAAACAGAGAAGGATCAGTCCACAGTGCCTCTGCCAGAAAAAAAGCTCTGATTTCACTGGGAGAGTGCTCAGGCCACCACAGGCGCCTCTGACATGAGTGATGTCGAACTGGCCATGTCCATGCCCCACCTGCCGAGGGCAAACACAACCTTGATGTGTCCCTCAATGAAATTGAGTTTGGCACTGCTAGTCTAAATAGTCAAGTGTTTCTTGTGATACACTGCTGTTTTTCACAATTAACTGTGGCTCCATTCAGTGCATGGCATTTGGATGAGAGATTTCTACAGAAAAGGAGCCCCCTTTCCCCCCTTGCTATCCCTCTGTATCTCTTCTGAATAGCTATCATCCAAATCAAGTTTAAGAGCTGAATGAAAAAGGGTTGACTGAAAAATGTCCCTGAACCTATTCAGCTATTCTAGTCTTATGTTAACAAAGTAAATAGTGTCTGTGATATTATTTTTCTTATGCAAGCAGCTAGAATAAAATGAACAGTAGATCTAATTTTAAAACAAAGAACAAAAGCTTTGCAAATACAAATGGGGATATTGCTTTGAGGAAAATATTATTTAATTAACAAGTGTCTTGCATTTTAATAATGGAGGGAAAATAACTTATTAAGTCTCAGACATATAAGCATAGATACCTGTAATTCTGTAATGATGGTTTTGTGTCTCTTATTGCATTCAATTTTATCTACTCTGCTTTTCAAATCTTCTAGAGTTTTATCAAACAAAACACATTCCATGGCACTAAATTTCTCTTCTAGGAAACGATGGATGACCTGTAAAAATATACATGAAAAAGTAGCTAGTTAAGATTAAATTTTGTTTTAAATATTATCATTAAAATGTGTTTCATTTTAACATTTAAGTAAAAATGAAATAAAGTTAATTTTTATTTACTGATTATATATCTATGAAAAACAAATATTGAATACATTTGCATTAATGACACATTCAGTGAATTTATTTTTAATTCACACTCTCATTTATTAGCACTTCTTAAGTAGAGATCAGCAAACGTTTACAATACTTTTTTCACGGAACTATCCAAGCCTAGATAAAATTACTGTTAGTGGAAGAGTTTAGATTGCAAGATCTGCTTACTAAAGACAAGTTATTTAAAAAATAGCTAAAGTGTAAGTTACCACAGGGTGATATTTTCAATTGGCATTAATAAAACTGAAATACACATCTAG
The DNA here is from genome assembly GCA_032468135.1 of Calamaria suluensis. Taxonomy (NCBI): domain Eukaryota; kingdom Metazoa; phylum Chordata; class Lepidosauria; order Squamata; family Calamariidae; genus Calamaria; species Calamaria suluensis. The sequence continues at coordinate 113,577 of JANHFP010009866.1, forward strand.
ATTGAAAAACATGTCGCTGAAATCAAGGAAACAAATAATTGAAATTGAATGATTCAGATCTGTTTCCAAAAACCATTCAAATAATATATCTTCAAATAATATAGCTTACCAGAGGTGGAAATAAGAAAGACATTTTATAAAACAGACTCTGGGAAGCTAGAATAAAAGACTAAAACCACAGAACAGCCTAAAGAACTTGGAAAATACCCTGGACTATCAGAGTATTGAGTAAATGCTGTAACTGGCTCATTTTTTAAAAAATGACTTTGTTTTGAAAGAAATTGATTTTGAATGAAATAAATATCTGCTGGAAAAAGCATGGAAATTTGAGAGGAAAGTCCCATTTACTAATGATTGAAAATTTGGAGTCTTTCTGAACTAGATTGTGGCTTTATTGTTTATTTCACCTTTATTGCTGTTATGGCTGGGGTTGAAGGAACATCTGTGGATATGAGGACTTTTTAATGAGATGACTTTGTTGTTCCAAAATATTACGGATGCAATTGATGGTATAGGTAAGAAAATGGAAAACATTTTGCAAAGAACAATGAACAAAGATCAAACTGCCCATGAACTGGTGGAAGCAACATAAAGTCTAGATGAAATGTATTACTTAAGCCAGCAAATTGAATACAAACAGGGAAAAATATGGATCAGAGAAAACAGCAAATGAAGCAACAGCTCGATGAAGAGGAAGTCCAGATAAATGGCAAGCAAAAGGAGTGGAGAGAACAGATGGATTGGCCACATCAACAAATCAAGGACTGGAGAAAAAATAGGACTGACAAACCAGCTGATAAAGGGACAAATCAATAACTGGAGAGGTACCTTTGATAAGGAAACTGGGAGATGGACAGACTTCTGGGAGAATTGGCAGTATAAAACTGTACTTGGAGAAAGGTTTAGATTGGACAAGAAATATATAGATGAAGACAGAGACAAAGATGAGGAGTGTGGGAAGCTAATTAAAAAATGAATAAGAATTGAAGCACTAAAGAGGAGAAGAAATGGTTAGAAAGAACTGCCCTTTAAATATTAAAATAGCCTGATTGTAAGATGAAAACAGGCAGAAATAAAATTAGATAGTGGAAATATTAGAATATAATTTTTTATTAGAATGAATAAAAAAAATAGAAAGATTAGAAGTTTACAGATATTAGGTGTTTTATTTTATGTATGTTTAAATAATATAATGAGGACTACTTAAATTTGATAAATCTGATAGAGGTTACTAACATTGTTAGCATGAATTGGATTAATGTGAATGATACCCAGAAAAAACTTTGCCTATACATAATACAGAAATCTTGAGATTGAATAGATGGAGATAAAGATGAGGAGTTAGGCATTTTTTTGTTTATGTATGTTTAAACAATATAAGGATCACTTACAATTTGATAAATGTGATAGATATTACTAATATTGCTACTATGAATTGGATTAATATGAATGATACCCAGAACCAATATGGATGTATATTTAATAATAATAATAATAATAATAATAATAATAATAATAATAATAATAATAATAATAATAATAGAACTGGTACAGCACAAAAACCTGAGAATAGCCTTCTCAATGACCAGGAAAGCGGAGCAAATGAATGGGATAGGGTTGTAGGTCATGGCTGCTAATGTAGCAACAGGGACAAAAGCAGATAAGAATTTATACTACTTATGGTGATCACTTTTTTGATTATGTGGTTCTGTCTCTGAAGCACCACTGATCACTTCTTATAGATGCTTTGGTAACATGGTGGCAGCAGCAATTCAGAATTCCTTCCTCAGATAACAGCAGCAGCAGTGGTGAGAGTGCTGGTGATTAAATGAGGCCTGGTTTTGGTTTTCTGGAATACATGAAATTCACTCTAAATCCTTAATAAGCAGGCTTTGGTTAGCCCACCCAAAATTATACCCTTCTAATCTAGAGCAGGGATGGGCAATTAATTTCCTGATGGCATAGTACTGATGACATAGTGGTTAGAATGCAGTATTGCAGGCTAACTCTTACCACAATCTGAAGTTTGATTCTGATCGGCTTGAACCATCCATTGTTCTGAGGTTGCTAAAATGAAGACCCAGACTGTTGTGCACAATACATTGACATTGTAAACTGCTCAGATGGTGTTGTAAAGCATTTTGGAGCAGTATATAAGTCTAAGTGCTATTGCTATTAATTTTCTCAAGGCTGTTGTGGACAGCCACCCCATCTCTTCCACAAACCCTCACACCACAGCAGGCTGGAAAGGGACAGCACAAAAATTGTTCAGATCTTGTGGGTAAAAAGGGAAGAATGGGTTTGTTATTCAGTCAATAAGTTAAAGAAATATGACTTAGACAAGAACAATGGAACATACCAGCATTTCAAAAATATAGTTTTCTTCTTTGTAAAGCATAATCCTGCCAAACATTTATTTTCAAGATTAAGGATTTTAAAATTTTAATATAGCTGGAACAGAGAAAGCATTTTAAATTAAAAGGCAAATTACATACAATACACAAATCAACAATGTCATATTTACCTTTTCAAGTTTCTGATGAACATCTCCTTTGGTTGTAATTTTTACTTCAAATTCTGCTTCAAAATCTCCCAGATACCGCCGGCGTTTAGAATGGATACCATCCATATCCTCTGATTTAGAACGCTTTCTTCTTGATGCCTCACCTAAAATTTATTTTGATTTTTTAGACTTCTTAGTTGTCCTTTTCAAGACCATGATTCTCTCAACAAAAGCAAAATAATAATCCTCAAGTAATTCAGCTTCACCAAAATTTGAATAGGATTTGTATCTCACATGCCATCTGCCAGGACTCACTGAATACCTGGGGCATAGCAGTTTTAATCCCATTTGTTCTTTCAGCCGTCGCGTCTCCTGGGAAATACATTGGTCTGAATAAAATCTATTTTGTTAAACAGGACTCTCTTTTTGCTGTCGTTAATTCAGGGGTCTCCGAGTCCCAGCATTTAGATTTTACCCCTGACCCCCCAAAAAAGGTGTTAAAATAAATAAAATAAATTTATTTTAAATTTATTTTATTCTGTTTTATTTATTTTATTTTAATTTATTTATTTACCTATTGATTTGGGCCTTCTGCCCCTCGATGACAGATCTTGAATCGGGAGAGGAGGCAGAAGGC
>JANHFP010009866.1:127816-141270 GCA_032468135.1 Calamaria suluensis
TCATACATGATAGGAATAATGATAAAACCTTGTTTGTTTAAAATTATTTTGACTTTGTAGTACATTTCTAATAAAGTAAATCAGCCCTGCATTCATTTTTATTCTTTTATTAAATTATTGTAAATGTTTTATTTATTCTTTGGAAATTTTAAAATCTAGTTCTAGTATGTCATCAAGTTTACATTAGTTTCCTACCAGAGCTGAATTTTAATTGTAGCTGAATTTTAACATACTCTTTTTACACTACTTTGGCATTTATTTACCGGACCCCTGCTGATCAAGATCAAATCTCTGTATGCATAATATGGATCATGATTTAGTAAATGTAGTTTACCAGTGAAGACGGGGTAAAGGGGGCATTGATTTTACTTGATAAGCTCCTTCTCATTGTCGTGGAGATACCATCCAGGAATGGGACATACCAAAGCTGTATTGCCCTTATGTGTGGCTCTCAGCCTGGTCCGAGGTCCCCTGATCCTCTGGAGGATCCCTCTGCCAAAGGCCACCTCAGCTGGTGCGTAGCTGTCCAGATTATAATGTCTGATGAAAGGGGACGGAGAGCACCATGTAGCTGCTCAACAAACCTCCTCAATAGAGGCCGGCATTGCCAATGCCGCTGTTGTGGCTGCACTCCTTGTGGAATGGGCTGTAATCAGTCTAGGCAGCGGAAGGACCTGTAGTTCATAGGACTTGGCAATACCTGCCTGAGTCTGGCAGCCCAAGGTCAATGGAGTGACCTTGCTCCATCAAGGAAGCAGATTTGAAAGATACAAAGAGCGACTGTCTTCCTGAAGGACGAAGTCCTTTTAATATAAATGCAGAGGGCCTTCCTCACGTCCAAGCTGTGCCACATCTTCTCTAGGGTGTGCATTGGATTGGGACAGAATTTGGACACGATAATCCCATTCCCTGCTGGTCCTCTGGAACCCATTGGATCACATGGATGTCCATCAGATGTTGAATAGCAGTTTCCATGAGGCCCCTTTTCAACTTGTCCTGTGAAATCAGACAATGAATGAAAACCACAGGGGTATAGAGAGGAATTATAGGAAGCCTAACCAGGACCCAGGTATTTGTGGTGGTACCTTCCCAACATCTGGCAAAAAAAGGCCAGATGACCCTCAATAAGGGGGTTGGTGGAACAGTTACTTCTGGCATCTGGATGACTTCCTCCCACACAAAAGGGTTGTTTTTTTGGGGGGGGGGACTGTTTATTCCTCCCCAACCTATCCTATTGTTGCTCCTGCCTTTGAAAGAATTTATGTTGTCAATATAGCGGTCCAAATCCACTTTCCAACCCCCAAAAGGGCAGGAAGCAAAAATAAGGCGGCAGGTGGAAATCTGGTTGCCTAGATAGATATGGCAGGATCTTACGTTTGTCCCTGGACTCAACCAGGACAGAATCCAAGGAGTCTCTGAACTATCTGTCCCCAGTGAAGCCACAGGAGTCTTTGGGTAGCCACTGAAGTGGTGATGGCCTACAACCTGAACCTTGCCGAGTTGAGTACGGCATTTGTACAAAATTCTATAGCCACTGCTAACGTCTTGATGTCTTGATGTGATCTTCTATCCCCAACAGGAATCTGATCCTGTAGTTGTCACAGCCAGGAGGCAAGCTGTTAAAAAAAGCCACTGTGGAAGCCTTAACAGCCCAGGCAGTGGCCTGGTGGGTCTTCCTCACAGATTGCTCGGCCCTTCTGTCCTCAGGCCCTCTGGCACATCTCCCTTTACTGATTGTACTGTTAATGCTGTACCTGGAGTACTTTTAAAGCTCTGGGTCCTATGTTATAGAACCGTGATGGCAAACCTATGGCATGCATGCCACAGGTGGCACATGGAGCCATATCTGTAGGCATGCAAGCTTAACCCTAGTTCAGCTCCAGCATGCATGTGTGTGCTGGCCAGCTGATTTTCAGGCCTACCAGAAGTCAGGGAATGGGCTGTTTCTGTCCTCCGGAGGGCCTCCATGGGGATGGGGAAGGCTGTTTTTGCCATTCCCAGGCTCCTAGAAAGCCTCTGGAGCCTGGGGAGAGTGAAAAATGGGCCTACCAGACCCACTGTGCTATTGCATGCCAAAAGTGAGGGGAACACGGGAGGGGTCACCTGCACATGTGTAGGGGTGGTGAGGCACAAGGGGGCATTGAATTATGGTTGTGGGCACATGCACATGTGACACCCCGCCTCCCCCCGCTTTCGGCATGTGACAGCAAAAAGGTTAGCCATCACTGTTATGGAATATTTTATCCATACTGCCAAGGTTTGGCCCTGCCCACAGAGCAGCCCACTGCCTCTGCATTACATGTAGAAACAGCCTGGGTTATAGTACCACATCAGCCTCATAGTTGGATCAGAAAACAATGAGTCTGTAGTATCACTGGTCCTCAATGCCAGGTCTAGGGTTGGCTGAGTAGTTCCCAGGTAAGTAGTGTCCCTAGATTTGAAAAGCAAAGATTTGAACAAACCTGGTGTAAACAAACCTGCAAAGGCCTCTGCCAGTTCTAGATCCGTGTGCCTCTTCCTCCGATATTGATGAATGACATGAGGAAACTGGGGAGTATGGTTCCTGCGGGGAAAACCCTCCCCAGATGCCTCTATGCAGGGAACCTTCTGTCTCTCAGGCTGCTCCAAGGCAACTGTTGTGGGAATTGGCTCTGGCAGTGAGCTGAAGTAAGACTCACTGTTTCCAGGCAGATTAAAAGCACCATCTGGAGACCATGCTAGTAGAGGGCGGCTGTCAAATTCGTTAGGCAGCTCCAGTGGCTGCAAGGTAAAATGGTGGGAACTTGCTGGCTCTCTAGTTACAGTCTGAGGTGATTTCCCTTGATGATCAGCCTCATTTTATGCCTTGGCTTCCTGTTCCGTGGCCTTAGAAGACTTCTTGGAGGAGCTGTGATGTTCGGAGAGTTTTGCTACGGCTCTGTCCAGAGGTCCCTGCTGAGTTGCTACTGCCTTGGGCAGAGAGAGCTGGGTTTGCCGCTGAAAAAGCGGTTTCCGTGCCAAACGCGGCTTCCATGGGAAGTCCTCCGCCCAGCACTCACCCAAATTGGGCCCTGTGCTTAAAGCACAGCTAAAGACTAGTGCTATTGAGTATGCCCGGAGACCGGGCAGGGGCTCGAATGCCTCCTGAGTCCTTTGGAGGCTAAGGGCTGGGATCTGGGCAACTCTCTGGTGCTTCAGGAGTCCGTTTTGATAATCCAGGAGTCACCTACCGCTCCCTCGGCTGTTTATGAGGTACTCGCCAAAAGCCGGTTCTTTCCCCAGCCAAAGGTTAGCTCCATTGAGCTAAGCTGCTGCACATTGCCCTGGAAGAATTACCTCCCAGTAATCTGGCTTGCCATAGCGTATCCTTCAGTGGGTTTGAGCTAAAAGCTCTTCATGCGATAATGCTGTCAGTGGCATTACCAGCTGAGGCTGGGAGCCCACTGTGATGGAAACTGTAGGCTGTGATGGAGAAAGAAATCCAGAATCGTTGACCAGAAAAAAACATGTCTGACTTTGACTGAGTCAAGAACTGGGGACCGTTGGTGGAAAGGTGTGTCCTAACGGCTCTGACAGATTCCGTCTAGTTGGCTGACAGACGGGATCGACCCAGTCCTGGATGCTCTCTCCACCACAATGGAGAATGCATAATATACTGTATATATCTGAATCCCTTTTCCCCTAAAATAAGACATCCCCTGATAATAAACCCAATCGGGCTTTTGAGCACATGGCAATAAGGCCAAGAACTTATTTCAGGGTTAGACAGGGTCTTATTTTCAGGAAAACAAGGTATATATAATGTTAACATATATTTTAAAGCTAAATCATATAATCATAGACCTGGAAGGGACCTTGGAGGTCTTCTAATCCAACCCATTTTCTCAAGGCAGAGGTTGTGCGGTTCATTTTTTAATACCTCCAGTGATAAGAGCACCCACAACCTAGGAGGCAACCTGTTCCACTGATTAACTGTTCTGTCAGAAAATGTCTCCTTACTTCTAGGTTGGATCTCTTTTTAACAAGCTTCCACCCATTACTTCTTGTCCTGCCGTCTGCTGCCTTAAAGAATAACTCTAATCCCTCTTTTTTGTGACAGCCCCCCCCCCCCAAGTACTGGAAGATAGTTATCATGTTCCCCTAATGCTTTGATGGACTAGAAATGCATAGCTCACTCAAGCATGACCCTTACCCATTGAAATGTCTTGTTCAGAATACCCAAAGTGTACTGATGCTGTAAATCCAATACCATGAAAAAACTGTTAGAAAAAAAATATATTTGTTATCTCACTTTGCTAGATTTTATATAAATAAAAACACAAACCATAGAAGGCTACTAGAACATTATCTCAACAAGGTTCTAGTATTGTGTTTAAAAACAGCATTTTAAAAAATTTGAAATGTTATTTACAAAAAGTAGAAAAGTGGTAAAAAAACCACCTTAAAGTGGTTTACATGAACATTTGAATAAAAAATGTGTTCTGAATCTGAAATAAATCAATTTAGGAAATTATGATTTTATAACTGAGGAATCATCATTTAAATTGATTATGAGACTAGATTGTAATCATTACTGATTCACCAAAGAGTAAATTCACTGAAATCTACAGGTCTTGTTTTTAATTAGACTAAATAGCCTATGACTGAAAAAACAATTGAAACAATTCAGGAAGTGAATGTTGGAGATCACCAAGAAGCCAACTTTATGCGTAGGATTGCATGGAGGTCCATGTGTTAAACTGGCAACCTAATTTTTCATAAATTACACAATTAAAGCAATAATGTTGCATTCTGTAGCATTTGACTTTTAAGATAATACTGATTTTGCCTCATTAACTCCTTTATCCTGAAAAGTATTTCATGATCAGTTTACTGAAAGTCACATATTCAATGCAGTTTTTAAAACCACGATTTTAAAAAGGTATTTTAAAAGGCCCACAATACATTGTTTTAAAAAGCAAGCATCCAAAAGTAACTATAATTTAGTGTACTATTAAAGAGTACCCTAGCAATAATTTGTTCTAAATTATTATTGTATCAGAAGAAATATTTTAAAGCAGCAAATAACTTGAATTAAAATTTAAGTGAGTTTTCTGATGAAACCTCACAAATACGTTGCAGATTACAAATTATCTAGTGGAAAATTATAGAGTATAAGGAGAGAAAAAGCTATTTATCAAAGTTGATTCTATCTCATTAAAAGATTGTATACGTAAGAGCTGGGTTGTTGCAAAGGTCAATACTGCAATGTTGGTGAGGTCAGTGTGCTGAATTTTGGGGGTGGAGAAAGGAGAGAAGTAATGTAAACACCAGCTTTAATGTACAACTTTAAAACAAATTTTAAATGGAAAGTATATGATGGTCAATATGTACATCTTTTTATACTGACATAAAAAAGCAAGGATATAAAATAATTGAATTATTTCAGTACTTGTATATTAATAAAACATTTTATTGCAACATGATAAAATGATAGTGAAAGAAATTGAGCTAACAATGGTAATGTTACATGTCTTGACAGGATTGTAGCTAATCTTCCACTTCTACACAGGCAGTGTATCTGAAATGATGCATTGTTGAAATCCATTATTTCCAACAGAAGAATTAAATACATGCTGAAATCTCACATTGAAATTTAAGTTAATATGAGACTTTTGATAGAATCTGACCAATTATAAAAAAATATTGCTTGTTTTAATTCCACAAAATAACTGATGAAAAAGAATATTTTAACATTTTAAGGTAAATCTATTCTATATTCTTTTAAAAATCATGAGAAAACCTAACTAGGCAAAAGCTAGAGTATTTGTGCCAATTAAATGAACACTACAAAACACCGAAAAGAAAGCATTATACAAAGTGAAAAAGTACAAAGCAAAATAATTCCATCATGTTTACTGATAATTTGCTTTCTTCCATTGGATTTCAGTAATTATGGAAAATTCTAGATTTAGGCACCAGCACAAGCAAACAAAAATTATTTTTGATGTTTTAGGAAAGAAAGTAAAATATAGCTAGTATCTGAAAAATATTCAACCATTAAAAGTATTTCATGAAGAAATGTAAGTGGAATACAAATAAAATTTATTAAATATATGATGAAAGTGTTTCTCTTTTTATAAATTATTTTGCAAGACCTCTTTAAAATTTATTATTGAAAAGTTTGTCAATATTCATAAAGAATGCAAAATAACTAAAATGTATTTTAAACGATCATGTTTATCAGTAACATATTGCTTGCTGCTATAACTTTTACATTTGCCAGACCACTTATCCCTTTAAAACCCATGCAATGATAATTAAATGCCTAACTTACATAAAAATCTTACTTTAAGAACAAAAATGAAATTGAAACCTTTTTATTATATTTTATAATAGTGCACTTTTGTTCCTGGAAAATGTGACTTCAAATATATAATTCATATATTCTTAACTTATTTGTTAGGTTTCTCATTAGATATTTAAGGATAAATAAATAGCAATAGCCATTAATTTTAACAGTTAGTGAAGGAATGGTTTGACTTCCTTGATATGATAATGAATATGTGGACATACTGCCTCTCCTTATGGAACTGCTTTCTGAAAACAAGACATCCCTTTTGCACTAACACCCACTGATATCATGATAAGTGCAAGTACAACCACATCTTGCAAAAGGTGTAGGCAAGTTTTGCCCCAAGTACGTGCACAGTGGTCTGCTTTCTCTTTACAAAAGTAGCAGCATTTTCTTAGTTTTTTTAAAAAAATACTATTAATATTCAGATAAGCAGTCACATACACTACTCCTCAATTACAGTATAACAGAACTGAATAAAAGGAATTGTTTTAGGTAAACCTGATATAAAAAATGTATAGCCTACAAAAATTACGATTTCATGGGCAACAATTCTTTTGATAGACATTTATATGAGATGTTAATGCCATCTTATAATTAATAATTAGTAATCAAGTGTCCTGCAGCAATATCAAACATATCCTCCTAAAAGCACATTAAAAATTGAAACAAAGTAATATTTTTTCCTTCAGTAGGTGGCAGCACTTTGCTGAACTTGTCTGGTCTCAGATGTTAGAAGGGGCAGGCCTGTTAGCACATGGGTAAAAGAAAATATGGGATGCCAGGCGTATACGCTAAACCAGTGAGTTGAAAAATGTCAATGAAGGAGGTCATGGCAAATGTCCATGAAGACAGCAGACATCAAAAGAGATTCTATTTTAATATCTCGTTTCTGAACTTTGCGCTATTAATTTACCTTTGCTTCAAGGCAATCCTCACGCAAACCTAAGATACCACTAATAAATAGTGTACAGAAAATAGGAATGTGGGTCATTAATATGTATGTAAGTGAACCTATATCTCAAATGAATACGCACTGAATTTTTTTAAAAAAAAAATTAGTAGTATTTTACAAAATAGCAAATACAAAAATTTAAGTAATTTTTAACATCGTATATGAATGCATCGTTCCTCAGTAAATGCTATTCAAAAATATAGTGTTCTATCTTAAGATATTAAAGAATTTAAAATTGTTTGTAAATAGTTATATCTTTTATATACCTTTATGAATGATTAAAAATAATCTTAATACATTTAAAACTGAATACAAAGATTAACATATCATATCTTGTTTTTTGTCTAAATTAGCCGATATGTCAAAACAATGATTACACATATTTATGATAATTTTATATTAATGTGACCCTTTGACCTCCAACCCTTCACCAAATGACTTTTGTAAACCTGTTGGAATAGACAAACTCCCTAAAATTCTTCATCACAAGCTGAAAACTGAAATAGAAAAACTTATGTTGAATAGTTTTACTTCATAGTCAAATATTTGTGTGTGTGTGTGTGTGTGTATACTGAACTAATTCATGAAAAACAAAAACTTAATTGATCTTACCTCTAAATCTGTAACATGTGACTGCAGATTTCCTCATTAGCATAGTCATGCTAAACTGTTCCAGAGAAAATTTCATCAGCCATTTTGAGACTGCACTGTTTCAGCTACACTGAAAGTGTGATTAAAATGGCTGCAGTGTGTATTCAGTCTCAGCCAGTAAGAACGTAGCAATGTGTGAAACACTTGTCACAAAGCACCTCCCTCCTTATGGAGTATACACTATTAGTGCTATTAGTGCATGTGCTGCAGAGATATGGTACAAGTGTTAGAAGTAAAAAACTCACAAGACACAAAGACTGTCTGTCTGTGAACCAATCGGTAGCTCAGGATCCTGAACTGAATCCAAGCAGCTGCAAGTCCATGTCACATATTATTGACTACAGGAATGAAGCCAAATATTACTGGCAGGCAAGGAATGCTATGCAGGAGGAGCCTGATTTCAATTCCTTTTTTCTTACAGCATTATAAATTCTGCTTAAATCATTTACACTATATAACGTTACAAAAATATTTTTATAAGATGCTACACAGAAAGGTATTAGGTTGTTTTTAATCAATTACGATTCCAACACAGCACTTTAACTGAAAGATCTGGAGTAAATTTAATTCACATCAAACAATTTTTAAAAAATAGTAAACTGCTATAACCTCACCAGGCCTGCATATTTGCTAAATAGTTATATTTGATATCATGGGAGGCAGGGAGAAAATATATACAACTAAAATTGTTTTCAGTGATAATGAAAATTAAAACAAACATCATTCAGTACTACTTAAAAGTAAAGGTGCTTCAATTTCATCATATTGATATAATGCACACCACCTCTTTTACCATTAGACATAATGGTTGGGTTATTCAGAATTGGAGATTAGCAACACAGATTTCTATCTCCAATGTAACTAATCCTAATCTTTACCCTCATTCTTCAAAGACTGGGACAAAAATACTAACACTAAAACTGCTATATAAATAGATTAAAATGTATATGAACAACATTTTATCCCATGGGTACTTTGTCAGTAGATTCCGTGTTCTATCCAACCTTTTTTTAGAGCTTCGTTAAGTGAGAGGCTCTCTTAAATCTTGCAAAGAAAAAGAATGCCTCCAGGCCCCATACTCTTTTTTGGAAGAGTTTCCACTTGCAAAATAATAAACTGACATTGGTTACATGGTGATCTATAGAAACTGACACAACATAACCTCATCAATAAATTTGCTGGCCAAACAGGTATTGGTAATTGATCCTGACCACAGTATCTATTTTTCAATAACATTACTATTTCTAGCATTAGTTTTTATTTGATTTAAATTTATATCTAAATGTTGTACATGTTCAATGTTGAAAATCATAACTCAATATAAATATAATTCTGTGTGTATCTCAATCAATTTTACTACATTATCTAACTCAAGCCACTCAAGAGTTACCTGAACCATGGTAGCAAATAAATTTGATAAACAAGCAAGCAAACTCCAGCACTACTGTAACAAATTCCAGCATGATATTTATTAAATTTATCTGATGCCCATCTTGTGGTTCAGGCAACTGAATAACTTGAGATAATTAGATAATAGGTATAAAAATAGTCTTCATTATGCTCCTGCAAAAAGTGTTTAGGGACCTTTTACAATCTTAGGAGCTAAGTCTTTGTAACTTGAGGGATAGTCACTTCTAAAGAAGAGCTAGATGGGACATTTAAAACATGAAATGGTGATTCTGACAAATGGCAAAATAAGCAATTTTAATTGCACATTGAAAGACCAGTTGAATTCAGATTGTTTGAATCACTTGTAAGCAAAGCCTGGAAAGTCAATAGCAATACTTTGAACTGGCACAATCAATGTAGTCATTTGCTAAGGAAGAAAAAAAAGGTATACTAAAAAGGTTTAGGACAATATGGACTGCATTAGTTTGGACAAAAGACAAATACAACTGAAAGAGGAATTGTTTGGCTGCCTCAAGAGCAGGAAATGGTCAAATGTTTAGGGTCACAAGAGAAAAGTTGCAGATTCACATGGTTTTATTAATGAAAGAACTTAGAAAGAAATCACTGTTATCACTGACAGTGTAAAATTGGGAGTTTTAACAGTGGTTGATAGTTTTGAAAAGAGTAAGAACGGAAAAACAATTAGAATAACAAAAGAGGGCACTAAGCTCAATTTGTCCACATTAGTCTGAAGCAGCAGGAAAACATCCACCTGGAAATCCCGGGAAGACAGTTGGAAAACTATCTTCACCCAAGACAAGATCAAAGAATTACACCTGAGCATCACTGTGACAGATGAACAATAACAACAAAAGTAGCAGAAATCAATAAAACAAACTGGAGCCTTGGAATTTAAGAGAGCTGATTTCAACAAAATTAGAGAATACTTGGAAAGATTTCAGGGGTAGAAAAACTCAAGAGTAAACCAAACCAAGAAACTTGGGAAATTTTAAAAAGTCAAATTATAAAAGCCCAGTCTAGCACAATACCACTGAAGAAGAAAAATAAAAAGATCCCAGAAAAAACAGAATGGCTGCATAAAGAATTTTCTGATAAAACTGAAAGGCAAAAAGGATAAGTATAAAAAACGTAAAGAGATTTGAATTCAAATCATCAGACCCAGATGAATTACATTCCAGGAGCTGAAGAAGCTGAGACACAGGATCTTAGAACCCCTGAACCATGTTCCCGAAGAACGGGGAACTACCAGAGGACTGGAAAAGAGCTGATGTGTTTCCCATTTTCAAAAAAGGGAGAAAATGATCCAAGAAACTAAAGACCAATCAGCCTGACATCAATACCTGGGAAGATCCTGGAAAGAATCAAGTGAACACCTAAAAGCAAACAAAGCTATAACCAGAAACAATGTGGATTTGTCAAAAACAGATCGTGCCAGATAAATCTTATTACATTTTTGGCAAATTGGACCAGTGAAATGCTGTGCATATAATTTCTGTGGATTTCAGTAAGGCATTTGATAACGTAGACCACAACCTACTACTTCATAACATAGAAAAATGTGGGTTAAACAGCATTCATAACTGGCTGACCAACTGCATTCAAAGTGTAGTCCTCAATGGAACTACATCTACATGGAGGGAAGTATCCAGTCAGGCACCTCAATGTTTGGGGTCTTAAGCCCAGTACATTTCAACATCTTCATAAATGATTTAGATAAGGGGATATAAGAGGAACTCATCAAATTTGCAGACAACATCCAGCTGGTGGGAAAGACCAACACTCCAGAAAACAGACTCAAGATTCAGAAGGATCTCGAAAGACTTGAACACTGGACCCTAACAAAATGAAATTCAACATAAGGTTTTATATTTAGGCAAAAAAACCCAAATGCACAGGTACAGAATAGATGGTATCTGGCTCAACAACAGCAACTGTTAGAGGGATCTAGGAATTTTAGTGAACAACAACAGTGTTTTGCAGCTGGCAAAAAAAGTCAACAGTAACACTTTGCTGTAAGTGCAAAACTATTTATGGCTTTTGCAGGTTACTAGCATATATTTATGATGGTTGCATTATGTGACTGCCATTTGCAGTCTTCCCAGGGAGCTTGCAAAAAGCAAAGGGTGAAGTTGAATTTGCTTATCCGTGTGATTTGATTAACAACTGAGGCAAAACAGTCATAAAATTGGGCATGATTCATTTAACAACCACATTGCTGAATGATAGAAGTTTCAGTCCCAATTGTGTTTGTAAGTTGAGGGCTACCTGTAGAACACAACCTGTATTAATTGGGATTTGTCTTGGGAACAGGTTACAAGTACTCTATTTCAAAGGATTAAGCATGTTTTAGTTGTAACAGAAAACAAAATAGATTCATTAGATAATCAGATAAAACTGAATCTTTCTAATAATTGACTAGGCAGTCTGCAACAATTTGTCAAAGAAGAAACCAACAAAAAGGGGAGAAGAAAACTACAGGATTCTATGGTATTTTCAAAAGCAAACAAAACAACAAAAATCTAATAAGCATATAACAAATTAAAAATGCAACACTATACCAACATAAATGTAACAAAATAAACAATGTAATTAAGTCTATCAATGTTAAGGAACAGGATACACTTAAATGATGAAGAGATTTGATGTGAGATGGCATAATATAATGATGCAGTTCCTAGATCCACATAAAATAATAATAGTTTAAATAACTGATATTTTAGTATAGGAATGTAGCCACAATAAATTAAAATGAACAGATCAGTAAATAGTATCCTGTTGATTATCTTAAGAAAACAGCAACTTTGTCTCATAATTTTAAATGAATTTTGTTTGGTCCAGTTTTATTTGTAAGTAGGATTGTTAATCATAGATATGTGCAGATATTGTAAGAAAAAAAGGGTAGAATGCGGAAACTAAGATTATATTGAAATAACTAGTAATACAACTGGAATTATCAACAGCTACTCAACATTGAAGCTAATTTCTAATTGGAGAATTATAATGCATTTCAAAATTATAGAATTAAGTAGGTGGAAACCAGATTTTCAATGATTTCATCAGCATTTTAATACAAGGCAGGAAGAGAGGGAACAATATTTAACAATTATTCTTTGAGTATCTACAGAAATGCTCTGATCAGCAGAAATCCAGCACCAAAAATTTGCCCAACAGCAGGCAGCTATTTAGTAAAGAATCTATGAATAATGGTTGGGTTATATTAGAGTTGCCACACAATTTTCATTATCTTGTAAATAAGGTAAGACCATTTAGATCTACCTTTGCTATTATAAACATTCTCTCTCCTCTCATTAGATGCAATTATGTTGCAGTAGAACACTATATACTGCAGGAAGAGGAGATGGGTAGTTTTGAAGTTGGACTTCCAAGCTTATTTTGTTTCCCTCTAAAACATTAGCTTTCAGCGGATCTCAAGATTTTCCTTAATAAAGCATTGAAAACGCAGACAAAAAAATCTACACAAATTTGTTCTTGATTAAATGTTGAATATATAGTTCAAATAGCTTTTTGAAGGGGGAGGGTGAAAACTTAATACCTGGATATTTCCCATGCTGTGAGAATATTCTGCTGATCCAGCTGCTTACTTGTAGAACATACAAACTTAAACTCAGCAGTGAATTGCAGCTATGTCCATAAAAGGCGATTTTAAAGAAAAATATAAAAAATATAACCTAAGGGGCCTAGAGGGAAGGAGATCCTCCAACCAACTAGTTACAATTCACTTTTACCAAACACTGAGTATGGTTCAAAAACACAGTAAACAATAAAAATAAACAATGTTTAAAGATATGTTGACTGATTATGCACCTGAATTACTTTCTCCTGTATTTTGTATTTCTCCTGTATCCTGTTATTTCCCTCCAAAAAAATAATTAGATAACATATCAGGTTTCTTTTTTTATATAAAACATTTTTATTTGTTTTTTCAAGTAAAAGGGGCAGGGTAAGGGGAAATATACCATTTTCATATAGCAGCCCGTCTTTCGGCGTTAAACTTATTTAAGTCCAAAATCTGATATATCTTAAACTATTTACCTATATCATTTCTTTGTTACATCAATTCTGTTAATTATAAAGTAGATCAATACATTCTTAATATAAAATCAA
>JANHFP010009866.1:141634-156050 GCA_032468135.1 Calamaria suluensis
CATCAATTCTGTTAATTATAAAGTAGATCAATACATTCTTAATATAAAATCAAGACACTCATATTAGCTGTTTCACTGGGTTTCTAGTTTTGAGATTTTGATGAAAACTTCATTCAGCGTAATATCTTCTGTTGCTGAGAAAGAAAAGGCCTACCACACAAATTCTGAAATACAATTGCATCAACTTTAAAAACAAAAGTTATAGTCTTAAAATCAATGAAATTTTGGATTGTGAAATTAAATAGACATGTTCAGTGATACAAGAATAAATTCAATGGTAATACTAAATATTTGTAAATATTTCTGTCAGTCAATAAATTGTTGTCTGAAAAGGAGCAATATTAAAGTCATTTTCAAGTTAATATATCATGAGGACTGTTTGGAACTGCTCACAATTCAGCAAGATCATTTATGGAAACATCTTCTCTATGCTGTTTCTAAGCATAAATTTATAGATACGCCTATACTTGCCTATCACTTAGAACATTAATACCCATAAACAAAACCACTCAAATAGCCTGCCTAAGCAATCATTACCTTAAGAAAGTTTACTATAAATTTCATGCTAATATTGTTAATTTTATTAAATAATAATTGGTCCAGATAAGTGTTTCTTGTTCTGGTGCTTATTTTCCACTAATGAAACTTCCTTTTAAGTCTTGTCTAAAAAGACATTAAGAAGGGGAGCAGCTTGCTCCCGCAACTTTCGCTACAAAGGAGCTTGCAACTGCTGATCTTTCAGAAGTACATCCAGGTGCACCAAAAAAAAGACTGTGGCTGCAGACATCTTGTAACAGGAGAAAAGAGGCAGAATAGGTATCTAAGAATTTTTCCTACTGGGTTCTGTGGGCGTGGCTTGGTGTGTGGGGGTTGTGACCGAGTGGCCGTGGCTTTGAGTGACATCGAGTTGGCCACACTCAGTCAGAGGACACCAAAGGGGGTGGGGTGGACTGAAGACGTTTGGGAACCACTGACTTACTTCATTATAGTAATTTATCTTAATGAATGACATACCTTAAAATCACTAGTAAGAATAACTTATGATTGGAAGGGAAAAAATCTATCATATTAGTATGTTGATTTATTAATCAAGCACACTTAAGATTAGTGTTTGGTTATCATGTAATATTTTATGGATATAATGTGTAAAGTAGTATAAATACATGCTTAACAATATTTTCTCCTGAAATGGAATTCTTTCAATTACTAAAACACTGAGCTTTCTATCATTTGGATGTGGTCACTTAACAGCATATAAAAAGTAAAACAAAACACAGCTATCAGCAAGTCAGAAGATAACTGAAAATGTAGAGCATTACAAAGTATTGTATAGTTTAGTAAAATGCAAATATTTAACTTTTTATTCATACTACTTGTTCTGTTATTTATAGTATTGTGAGCTGCTGCCCAGTCATTTGGTAGTGAGATGGGTGGGGCACAAGTTCAATAAATAAATAAATGAAATACTACTTCTGCACTACTGCTATATTTGCAGTTTGTTGCCTGTACTGTAGTATAATATACTTTTTAAAAAAACAAAAACAAAAAACACTCTCCAAATTCACAAAACATACCACCCTTGATATTGTAAAATTATGTTAGAATATTTAAGTTGACAATTTAGAATATTAAGAAATGTATGAAGAACTTTTAATGAATTTTTCTTGGCAGTTTCAGTCAATATAATTCATCAAATTTCCAAGGATCAAGCAGACTTTTCTGAAACTGTAGGAGGGAAAATACTTGTCATTTCTTGACTAGGAAGTACTCAAACAGCAAAGAACAGGAAGTCGGATCAGTCAGCCAGCATGCAGGATACATCATTGGATTTGAGGTGGTGTTTATGTCAGCCTATCTATGGCCATCTACAAACTATGTTTATTTGACCACCCCTTTACAGCGTAGGTATGCGGTGGTAGCTATGGGCAGTTGCAGGAAACTCTAAATCAGCCTTAACACTACTGGAGTTTACTGCTTTTTCAGCAAAATGGTTCCTTCATATCTCCTGAATTTATTATAGAGGATTAGGATTCAGAGCAATTTGGAGCGTGTGAACAACATATAGAAGGAAATAGAAGTTTCACTGCATGAATGAAAATAACATTGGACATAGCCTTAAGACTTAAAATTCCCTAGGTTAAAATGACCACCACAATGAAGTTTTGCAATTTTCTATCTTGCTTTTCCAGTCCTCTTTTTTAGCCAGCAGTCATAAGCACTGAGAATACAACATCTTCAGGGGCTGTTTGGAATTCTCTTTATCCGCTTTGTGTCTTTTTTATTCTCTTCTGTGTATCTGCAAACATTGGGGATTCTTCTTGCAAACCTCATGAAACACTTTTATTGTGTCTGAATGGTGGCTTTTTTGACTGACATATTGAATCTCAGAAAATAGTATTGATATTAATTTACAAGGGCAATAATTTATTATGCAGTTCTATTATCTTTATTAATAAACAATTGCTATTATACTTTCAATGGCTATTTGGGATCTTTGTATATTTTGATTTATAAGTTTTTGTTTTTTCTTATCTGACACATATGAAGGCATAACAAAAAAAAAGCATAAACCTTTATGAAGGTACTTTTTAACTACGATTATGAATAATACTTAAAAGTGTAATTTTAAATTTAAATGCATTAGAGTTTAATAATCAGTTTTGAAAGCACTGATGAAAGCTTAAGTTTCCAAACATTTCTAGTCAATGCAGTCACTCAGAAGAGGCTCATGCTTTGTCTCCCCTTTTCTGAGAAGGGCAACATATGGAATTTTATGAACACACTCACAAACAGCTTCCATGGGGCAGCTATGGTGACATCTATTTACCAGAAGGAAGACTGTTATTCCTAGTCACTTCTATAGCTTCAACAATGCTATCAGATTGGTTACCCGACTCCATTGAGTAACTTTAGACAAAAGAATTTGATAACCCAAAATATTGTAAGCCACTCTAAAACATGTTCTTGGCAATGCATCTCTTCTTTTCCAACAAAACAAGGCAAAGCAGGTTTTTTTAAAAGGGGGGATTAGAACCAGATTAATCCAGCAACAAAATACAATTTTTCCTTTATACCTAAACATATGGAGTTTAAAAAGGTTCAAAAGGTTTTCCTCACTGTTAAAATGAGTACCTTTTTATCCCCATTAGAAGTGAAAGTAATTTAGAATATTTTTCCAGCATGTTTGGCCTGGAAGGAAAAAATAGTATTTGCAACTTTTTCCTTACATTTCAGCTCTAGAAATTAATTAACTAAAAATGAGTGAAACATGAGGGTTTTTTTCCTCATTATAATTATATTGAACCTATTTAGCCATTCTTACACTATCAATAATGTTAACCTACCTCACAGAGTTGTTGTGGATATTAAATCTTGGTATCATTCTAATGTAATGTGAGATCATTTGACAGAATGGAAGAATATAAATTATAAAGCTTGTGGAAGAGAATATAATTCCTTCTCAAATACCAAAAACAATTAATATTTTACAACAAGCTATTTATAGAACTTATAAAGATAAATGCAAAATTTAAAAAAAATGATAAAGATACAGAGCAGGATTTTCCCCAAAACATATAGCATAGTGTCCACACACACATCCAAGTAGGGCACTGGTATGTCATTTTCCTATTGTGCTTCTTGCACTCCAAGAGACACCAAGACATAACGCCATAATGAATTATCAAAGTGCATTACAACGTTTGCTCTCCTTTGCATTGCAATATATAAGAATGAAAGATATGCATATGCCCAACATATAGTTTTTCTATTACTTCACAATACACTGGTGCATAATCCTTCAAAACAAAGAGATTTGGAACCTTTTAATTACTTTTCACACAGGAGATTGTGCCCATAGTTTGAGGGTTCATAAAATATGGCAGTTTAAATCTCACATCAATGTATTTTCCACAACAGAAACTAGAAACCAGCAACATTATCTACCATGTTTCTGAGTGGATAGCATACTTACTTGTTAAATTCAGATAATTTTGCTGATAATACTATGCTAGATTTTAAACAAAAGCAAAGAAAGTTATTTGTGAATAAAACAGACACCGATAATGCAAAATAAAGGGAACTATTTATCTTAGAAAAAAATAACATATTTTATGTCCTATAAGTGTATCA
The DNA here is from genome assembly GCA_032468135.1 of Calamaria suluensis. NCBI lineage: Eukaryota > Metazoa > Chordata > Lepidosauria > Squamata > Calamariidae > Calamaria > Calamaria suluensis. Next base: position 145,766 of record JANHFP010009866.1, read on the forward strand.
ATTTTAAAAGTTAAATATTTTCAAATACTGCTAATTTTGATATAACTGTCATATCTATACACTTGGCATAATTGCCATACTATCATATACCACGTTTCCAGAATTAAAAAACCCTTAAATCAGCACAAATAGTTCCAGAAAATACTTATGTGAGGCACTTTGATTTTAAACTACAAAATCATAGTAATTTTTACAGGTTTCTATGTAACATATAAATGAATGAGAATTAAAGAATTGTATCCTAACCACATTTTTTATGTAATATTCTCCCAGTATTGCCATGTAGTCTCTCATCTCCTTTAAAATTATGATTTTGTCAATATTTTAGCAGCAAAGTTTTAAATCCATAGCGAGTATCATTTCAAGCAAATATATTTTCTAATTAAGACTATTTTAATTTATAAATCAAAACAAACTATTTTTATCTTAACATACATGTGAATGTTTTGTGTGTGCATTTGTGTACATGCACATGAATACATGAACATATATTAACATTATATAGATTGCAAAAATACACAAAACAGGACTCTTCTTGAAAATCTAACTTTTGAATACAATCCACAAGTGGAAAATATCTTTTACTGTAATGAAAGGGTTATTTTAATTATTGTCCAATCATCCAAAGAGCAAAATGAGTAAACTGTTGTCTTACGTAATACTAAAAATTCTAACTTATTAATTGTATTATTACTTTCTAAGCTTAGTCTATTCTTTAAGAATGCTGTCAGTACTTTCACTTTGTGTATTTAGCTCCTTCTCGGGGCTACAAATAAGGACATTTTTAAACTGAACAATATCCAAATATTTACATTTTAATTAATAAATAAAATTAAACCTGTGTTAAAAGAAAAAAATTGTGCCACCGTACTTACCTTAAATTCAAATAAATAAAAATAAAAAACAGCATAACTTGCCAATGGAATTTCAGACAGTCAAGACTTCAGCAACAGAGATGTAAATTAAAATAATACAGCACTAACCGGTTACATGAGACTAAAACCAGGTGTCTTCGATTGTTCATATGTCGGGGAAATGGCCGCTTCCTCTGAACAAAACCTCGTCGTACAACACTAGAAACGAGGGTTTCTGGCGCGCTTATGCAATGCGCATGCTCAGGCACATACTTCCTGCCAGGATACAGGAAACCGCCACCCATCAACCAGCGGTGGGAGGAGGGGGTGGAAGGAGCGAACGGAAACTACCGCCAGGAGCGGCAGTGAGGGCTCCGGAAATTTTTCACCGCGTCAGCGATTTCGACAAGGCAAGTCGGAGGGGGATCGACAAAAAGGAGAAAGTCTTCGCTCATAGAATATGCCTGAGGAGAACTGTCGTTAGGTGTACTAACTACGGTTGGCTGCCACCATTTCCAACACAAAACCTGATCCGTATCCAACACCCGCTCCCTCCCTCCCCTCCCTCCCTCCCTCCGGGGATTGCATCAATACCTGCGAGTAGAAGTCTTTTCGCCGCCAGTGGTTCAGAGCGCTGCTACAAGTGCTGCCGTCCGCTTCCACTGCCGCCGATGATTCAAAAAAAAAAACCACACAGCCTACAGCATGTGCTGGGCCGTTATGCAAATGAGCTGTGATTTCCCCTCCCACTCTCTTGGCCACACCTCCTTTGAAAAAAAAGCTGAGGGGGCGGACGTGCGAACTGCATTCTTTCGCCGGCCAATCCACAGATCGGCCGTTTCGACGGTTATGCAAATATTCCACAATTACTTAGCATATTTTGCTGGAAACTCCTCCCCCTTCTTGCAGTAAGGAAATTATTGGTTTGAGCGGCAGATAGTTGATAAGCGAGTTAAGGTGGAACGGAGGTCCTTGTTGATTGTTAAGCTAGAAATCGACGCCAGTGGTAGCAGGAGAAAGAGCTGCTACAGTTTACGAAGCTGACCGAGGTAGCGTGAACTGTCCCTGCTAGATCGGTTTGGTGTATCTGGATAGCTTTGAAATCAGCATGTTCCTGAAGAGAAGCGTCGGTTTTTTTGTATTGTTTCAGAGGAGTCCACAGTGTCAGTGTACAATTTCTGTATTCCATGGTAAAAGTAGTAAATAATGTTGCAACACTCTGGAGGTAACTATTGTAAAATTAAGCTGCGGTACAGCTGTTACTCGTGACATATTTGGAATGTCAGTTACGTTCTGATATTCTCACAGGCAATCTATAGCGTCTACTTAAAAATCAAGTAAATTGTTGAGCTTGTTTAGGGTTATTCCTAAGAAAAATAAGCTCATTCAATTGTTTTCAATTTCTGAGCTGTATGTTCTTTAGCCACTGAATAAAATGCCATGGAATAAAATAGCTTTATTATAAGTTGAATGTATCCATCGTCATGAAGCACAATATATTATCTCCACATTTTGATCTTTAGCTGGGAAAATAATTTGCAGCTAGAAAATAGTTGAATTGTTATGAATCGGGAAAGGCTAAATACTAACATACCTTGTTTGCTTTTCTAAAAACATACCTTGCCAGCTGCTTTTTCCTCTACAGTAGTTTTCCACGCCCTTTTCCCACAAGTCTTTTCTTCCACATATTCCTTCCTGCTTCATTGCCTGCAGCAATGCTATCTTAAGGTATTCTGCAGGGACGAAAGGACTCATTTATTCTAAATACTTGAGTAAAAGGTCTTAATGTTCCTGTTTTAAATTTGTTGATGAAATGAAATCAAACAGCAAACAACACTAAACTTTTAATATTTAGACATTTGAGAGAGGTGGGAAATGGAGAAGTGGGAGATGGGAAAAAAATTAAATAGCCAGAAAGAACTTGGTATTTTCCCCCACAGTGCCACCAACTCTAAGCATGCAGAGGAGGAGAGGTATGTTGAAAGGCACATGCACATTTGCCATCTGCTTGTTAGCTTCCTAGAAGCATAGACAGTCGGTCATTGAAATAAAAATTGCCTCATTCATTTGCCCTTTACTCTCCATTTCCCCTAATTTTGAAGACTAGTAGTGGAAGATATTGCATTTTGTGCCCATTAAGAAAGACTGGGCCAGCCTATCTACAAAACAAAAGACCTACAGCTCCAGGGTAATGGGATTAAGAATAGGACATGATCCTTCCAGACATAATAGGATTAACTCACTACCATTTAGCAAAAGACACAGAGGTCAGTACATTGCACAATCTCCTTAGGGCATATCAGACATTGCACATTTCCCCTAGCAACATCTCTGAAACTTATAAAAATCCATGTACTCATCAAACCAATTGGTCAGCTGCACCAGAACCACAAACCCTGGTGATTCTGTTCATCAATAAATGGATCTTTCTTTCTAATCAGCCTCCCCCCTCCATTTTATTTCCAGCATCTTTCTCCCAGCTTGGTACTAAACCAAATTTTCCTTCCAGCAACATTTTTCGGCATAGATGTTGAAAACCAATTTATATTTGTCCTTTGTGTTCTTAACAAGGAGTCGAGTTAATCAGAGTAAGAAAGAGAAAGCTGGAGAAGAAACTAGATTAGTGTGAGTAATCCTGTGTAGCTTCTTCTCCAGTAATATTGAACTGCAAACTAGAGCATACAAAAATGTTTGCTAGACCAATTCTTGAATACAGCTCATCTGTCTGGAATCCACACTGCATATTGGACATTAATACAATAGAACAAGTCTAGAGATATTTCATGAGAAGAGTCCTGCACTCCTCTGCTTGCAACAGAATACATTATGCCACCAGACTTGTCAATGAATACTTCAGCTTCAACCACAACAATTCAAAAGCACACAATAGACACAAACTTATGGTAAACCAGGCCAAACTTGATTGCAGAAAAGACAACTTAAGTAACAGAGTTATTCATGCCTGGAATGCACTTCCTGACTGTGATTTCTTATTTATTTATTTAGTTACATTTGTATACCGCCCCTCTCTCTTCGGACTCGGGGCGGTTCACAGCCAACAATTAAAATACAATAAACACAACCCACTTTAAAATTACAATTAAACTACTTGGCTGATCGAAATAAAATCTATTTCTTCCCCAAACCCCCCAAATTTACCATTAGATTGTCTACTGTCGACCTCATCCCATTCCCTATCCTAATGTTCCCTTTTATTCGTATCCATTTCATGTATTCATAATCATGTTGATACTCATATCTGTTATCTAATACATGCTTGAACCAGTAGTAAAAAAAATGCTTTAAAACTTTTAAAAAAATGTTCCGATGATCGCACGTCGCTCAGCTGATTGTTGGAACTTTTTTTTTACATTTTTTTATTACCAGTTCAGTGAACCAGTAGCATTTTTTACTATCAGTTTGGGCAAACCAGCCCAAACCAGTAGCATTTCACTCCTGATGTATTTCAACCATTCTTGGGTTTGGTTTAAAGTTGACAAAGATTGTGAGTTTGAGGCAGGTGGAAAAAGCTTGGAAATTGGTTGATACAATAGGTCTGTATACTAATCCTCTGGACTAGCTGTCAGACAATTTTCAACCTCTAAGTGAATCCATGTCTAGATTCGGTAAGTTTAACCTTTAAATCTTTAAATCCTGCAAATTGCTTAGAAACTTCTTCAGATTCTTACCAGAACCCTAATCTCCACACTTTGCAAATGACTTTTCTTTGCAAATGGCTGTTAGAAAAGAACAAGAATATCTTTCACTCAGAATTGGAAAATGAAAAACATACCAACTGAACAAATAAAGCTATATGTTGAAATAACAATATTAAATGTAATGGAGAAGTTAATAAAAATGATAGAATAGAATAGAGAATTATAAAAGTAAATACATAAGCAGATATGGAATGGTGTAAAATTATTATCAATGGTATGCAATGTTCAATATGTTATGTTTTGATGAGGTTTTTTTAAAATGTATGTGGTAGTTTTGTGTATTGTTTTTAAAGACAAATTGTTCAATAAAAATATTTTTTAAAAAAGAAAAGAGCATTTTTCAATTCCAGTGAAATCTTTTGGAACCTTCCTCGCTTGGATGCTTATCTGACATTGGGGTATTTTCCGTGCTAAGTAAAAATCGTTTTATTTTCCCTGGCATTTAATCCCTTTTAATGTCTTTAGATCTTTGCTACTGCTATTCCTATGGCCTATTACTGGTTTTATGAATTTGAGGCATATTATGTTTTTAGTCTGTATTGTCTATGTGGAAGATTTCAATTAAAATATAATAAATAATACCCTACATACAAACACACACACACACACATACATAAAACTAACTGAATTAAAGATTAATGTAACACTATTATCTTTATCTATTCTTAACACACACATTTGTAGTGACCCTTATGCCCTCAGATCACAATAAATTGCCATCTCTAAAACGAATCTCTTCCGTTTTCTTTCTTTTGTATGCTTACTGATACACACACAAACACACTTTGTAGACAAAAAGAACAGCACAAATGCCTAATGGACTCCAAGTGGGCCCTGGGATGACAGGTTGTACATCTATGTTATAACAATGGAAAGACAGAACAAGAAAGCTATTCATTATTTTTTCCACAGTACACAAGCATTCCTCTCTTCAAGATGGCCTCCCCAAAGCTTAGTCAGCAGCAGCCCCTGACAAATTAGTCAACAAGATGACTGCTGGGGTCCTGGTTTCTAATAATTAACATTGACACTGCTCTCTCCATTACTTCCCACCCCTGCACATTTCCATTCTGTTGAAGACACTGCAAGGGGAGGGGTGGGACGAGAGAAAGACATTGTTCAATTTACCTTGGTAAATGCTAGGAATTTGCATTCCTCTTTGCACAGCAGGGACTGCCTTTCCACCTCCTCTAAGGGCATGCAGGCTGCATCAGGCATCAGATGTCAAACCTGTCTAAAGTTTACTTAGGAAGGGGAATAAAAACAATCTGAAATATTCAGTGTACTGCTTGGAGGAAAGTCCCTCTGCAGTCTGTGGTGCTTTCAAAGCGGGAGTTTGGGGGCAGAAGTCTGGGGCTGCACACAGCAGAATAAAGAGGCTCATTACCATATTTTGACGTTCATGCAATCAAATCCTGCTTAATGCAGGAATCTAAACCGCAGTAGCTCTTGAAAGATGGCTCTCCAGCTCTTAAACTACTCTTGCTGTTAGGCGGCTTTTCTTTTTAATATCCAAACAGAATCTGCTTTCCTTCAAGATCATAATTCTATGTCTTGCTCTCAGAGATGACCGACAATAGTTTTTCTTCTGTGCAATATCCCTTTGATAGTTGGGAAGTTCTATTTTATTTATTTGTTGAGTACGTATTAGATAATATATATAAGTATAAGCATGAACTGAATACATAAAAAGAATACAATTAATCGGAACATTAGGACAGGGACGGTAGGCACGCTGTTGCTCTTATGCCCTTACAGACCTCTTGGGCATGGTGTATGGTCAACAGTAGACAGCCTTAGGTTAAAATGTGGGGTTGGGATGAAACCACAGAGTCAGGTAGTCCATTCCAGCCACTGACCACTCTGTTGCTGAAGTCATATTTTCTGCAATCGAGTTTGGAGCGGTTCACTTTACGTTTGTATCTATTGTGTGCTCTTGTATTGTTGTGGTTGAAGCTGAAGTAATAATTGACATGTAGGACATTGTAGCGGATGATTTTATGAGCTATGCTTAAGTCATACCAAAGGTGGTGTAGTTCTACATTTTCTAAGCCCAGAATTTCAAGTCTGATAGCCTAAGGTTTTCCATTGCGAGCAGAGGAGTGAAGGACTCTTCTTGGGAAATATTTCTGGACACACTCAATTGTATTAATGTCTGATATGCAGTGTGTGGGTTCCAGACAGATGATCTGCATTTGAGAATTGGTCTAGCAAATGTTTTGTATGCTCTGGTTAGTAGTGTAATATTACCGGAAAAGAAGCTACACAAGATTAGGTTTACAATCCTTAATGCCTTTTTGGCGATGCTATTACAGTGGGCTTTGGCACTTGGATAATTTGATATGAGTACTCCAAGGTCCTTGAGAGTTGAGAAGAGACAATCAAGTTGTCTTGATTGTCTCTTCTCAAGACTAAGCTAGTTCCCATAATTTTTCCCATAAAACTTGGTTTTCTGATTATCCTCTGTGACCTTTTTTGTACATATTCTAGTTTGTCTGAATCTTTCTTACAACATGGTAAGAATATGCTGCCCCAAAGCAAACATATTTGAACCAATATCTATATCTTCCATTCCTTGTACTTAACTATGGCACAAATAGGCTCCAGCAATATGTTTTTCTCTGGGTTTATATGATATTGCTTTCATCATCATCATCATCATCATCATCACCATCATCATCATCATCATCATCATCACCATCCTCACCATCATCATCATCAATCATCTAAACAGACAGTGGGACTGAAAAATCCAATTTTTAGCCCTATTATTATATTTAGTATAGTTTCAATTTTTTAATCTGCATAGTTTTGATATCTTAATTACTTTTTTATTTACCTTTTTAGAATCCGTAAAATAACCGAGTCACCTTATAGGGGTGATGGGCAGCATGACAATTTAATTAATAAATAAAATACATTTGTTTTCATTCATGATTTGATTGTATTCCTTTGTGCTGTAGCAACAGTTGTGAGAAAAGATAGCAAAGATAGCGGTCCTTTGTTTCAATTTACAGCTTGCTGGGGAAGACTCAGATGCAGGATAGCTATAGCATTTTCCAAATAAAGCAGAGTGATAATTGAGTTCAGAGCTGCTTAAATGAAAGGATTTTAATACAATTCCTGATATTTGCTTCATTGGCAAAACAGGATTTATTCCTAGATTTTGGTGTTAGCTGTATCATTTGTTATGATACCTTCCACTTTTTTTTAGTCAAGAAAGCAATTTAAACTATAATACTATACGAAGATGACTCTGGAACCTCTTAATATCAATCCACTTTTGGTTGATGGCAAAATTTGGAGGTCATTTACACATGCACATCATGTTGTGACACAGCGCTGACTGTGTGAATAGGTTCAGTTGAAATACTGTACACTATTTCAGGAGATGCAGTGGATGTGGAAAAACCACCACACTGAAACAATGCGTGGAAGAAATTTCTGCCCTCCAGTGCTATTGAGCGGTTGTAGGATTTTATAACTTAGATCCTGTAGCTGTAGCAATGGTTTAGGAAGGTCATTTTTCCAGAACAATGTTTCCCTCCCTCCCTCCTGGAATCAGCTGGAAAGCATGTTGACAAAAATAACACTGCTTTGAAGACGAGGGCTGTTAGAGAGGAGGCTGGGATGGATGCTATCTTTATCAGTCACTTCGGCAGCTGCGCCAAACTCAAAGTGATTCTTTCCAAATGTAATTCTCACATAATCCCTTTAGTGAGATTTATTGAGAAAAAGGATGGGACTGGAAAAAATCCAGCAACTGAACTATTTCCCATTTACAATAAGTATATTACCATGAATACTTTTAGATGTTTTTCCCCCTCTAACAACTTTTCTATGACCTGACAAAGATAATGGAGAAGAATTCTTTCCCATCCAGCATCCTCTTCCAGCAAGAAATCACTTATCATTATAATTCATGGGTAGATGGGTAAGATTGGGTTAAAGGTGGCCTCCCCCAAAGTAATACCAGGAAATCAACTTCACAGGAAAGCTAAAATCACTTTTATTGAGATTGACTATAACAACAGAATCATGTAAGCCTAATAGCAAGATTCCTTTTTATAGTTCAGTGATTTAGGGAGGTATAAGTCCAAACCACTTCCATATATTATCTTGATCTGGGCTTATAAAATGCTTCAGCTCTTTTGGCTTAGATAACTATTTCTATATCTCCATTAAGCTCATCTTCCTTACTCCCTAAACCAGGGGTCTCCAACCTTGGCAGCTTTAAGCCTGGTAGACGTCAGAATTCTGGAAGTTGAAGTCCTCCAGGCTTAAAGTTGCCAAGGTTGGAGAGCCCTGCTCCAAACCATGTGAATAATAAACCATGTGTCAATAAAGGGCACACAGGAAATTTAGTTTAAATAATAATAACAACACAAAGACCTGCAAACAGAAATAGATCAATTGTGGCAAAAAAGCAGCAAGTATGGTACCACTAGTAATTAGGCACTTTGGATGCAATCCCAAAACAGTTGGAGCGCACAGTCACCATTGGCACTGACAAATTCACCATCAGTCAATTGCAAAAGGAAGCTTTACTTGGACACTTTATACCCTGTGACATTATCTGTAACCCCATCAAACATCCGCATCTGCCCATCTCAGATCCTTGAAGGACTCCATAGGTAGACAAAAATGCAAAATGCAGTGTGAACATCTGGCTGACTTACAATGGATCCTAGTAATAATAGTAACAATAGCTTTGGTTACCAGAATACTCCGGGCTCATGCTATGTAAGCAGCCTTACACAAGCTTGCTACCTTGACTTAAATTCAGCAACAAGGGTTGGTTGGTATCACCATGGCATGGATTAAACAGGGCTGACAGGTGCCCCTGCTCAGTCCATGCCACTGCAATGCCGAGCAATCAACATTGCTGCAGTGAAGCTGGAGCAAGTAATCTTGTATTTTTTGCTCAGGACAATAGGCTGGCAGTATTTCCTAGTTGTAGTTGTAGCTGATCAGCTCCATGTCCAGGCCCTTCTCCATACAAAGGGACATCTTCCTTCAAAAGGGGTTTAGAAATTCAAAAGGAGCAGCATGAAGTGTCCCCTAAAAAGACAGCCTGACATATTTTGCTGTAATGAACAGCAAATGAGAATACGATTTTAGATACAAAAAACAATCACTGATGATAATCTTCTCAAATGATGAATGTACACATTCATGCATGGTTCTGTACAAAGCAATGTTTTTTTCCTGCTTGTTTCACAGCTTGAAGAAGCTTTAAGAAAATCTTTATTTTTATACTATCTCTGCTGCAGAACTCAGCTTTATTTACTTCAGTCAGATTTCATCTAATTCGTGACTGAAAAATCAACAACTGCACAACATGGGAACCAAATACTGTACACATACTGAGCATGAATGGGGTTCAATGATATTTTCTGATCATGCTGCTTGTCTGGAACAGAAATATAATAGTGGAAAGGAATGTTAAGTTTATCAGGAGTCACATGTACCTTGACAGATCGTGGTTGGAGATGGATAAGTTCTCCATTTTTTTTACCCCAGTTAGAAATGATCCAGGTCCTTTGCCAAAAGTCTAGAAAAATTCAGATGGTCTTTTGAGCAACTCAAGACAATTTGAAATTGTTTTCAAAGATGATTCTCCATAGCAAAGAAAATGGTGTTGGAGGGGAGCCTCAGGTCAAGGACTGCTTTAAAAAGCCACCTCCACCCCTCCTCTAGAGCAGGGGTCTC
>JANHFP010009876.1:13238-26090 GCA_032468135.1 Calamaria suluensis
ACAAAAAAAACCACCCTGAAATAAAGTACATGCACGTTCCTTTATATGGTTGCAAAATCAATAGGGATTCATAAGCCTTGGCTAACTTTATTTCTGGGCATTGCTATAAATATTTTTTCTAAATTTATAGCATATACATGGAATGTCTTAGTATAAAAAGGAAGTCACTATCCCTCATTCTTGATGTCAGCCTTTGGAAACTTGGAAGCAGAGTAAATCAGTCATTGAACTATTCAGTGTCATTAAACAATATTTTTGAAATGCATCTAGGCCATTTGCACAGATGAAAATAAGAAGCCTAGTGCTTGAAAGGACAGGGGAAGGGAAGGAACCTTGGAGGTCATTTAATCGAAACCCCTGCTCAAGCAGGAAACCTATACCATTTCAGACAAATGGTTGTCGAATCTGTGCTGAGAGAAAATCCGAAAGAATGGGTGTTGACTCTGCTTCTCTGCCTGGAGACTGAGTCTGTCATCTTTTTGTTCACTCCTCCCTTGCTTGGTGGCCTCCCAGTTTCAATGAAGGTGTAGTGATGACTAGACCTGTTACCTGTGAAGAGATTAGCCCCTCCCGGACTCTGGACAAGACGGTCACCAGGGTGGGGTTGGATTCCCTCTCAGCACACTGAGAGGAGCGTATCGGGTAGGATCAACGCGCCTTCTCCAATGTGCTGAGGTAGAGAATTCAAAGGAATGGGACATTCCGGCTGCCCTAAGGTAGCAGTCTGGTCCTGTGTCTCCAAGTCTGTTAACACCTTCTGAAGCTCTCTTGCCAAAGGCAGCTTCAGCTGATGAGAAGGCGTCCACTTTGTAATGTCTTATTAATGGGGATGGAGGGGACCATGCGGCTGCTCGACAGATTTCTGCAAGAGAGGCCTGTGTCGGCCACGCCACTGTCATGGCCAAGTTCCTGGTGGAATGAGCTGTCAGGCAAAGGGAGAGTCTGAACCTTTTATGCCTTGGTGATGCACACCCAAATCCACAGTTGATGCTGTGACCTTCTTGCCTAATGTAGAGGGGTGGAATGACACAAAGAAGGACTCTGATTTTCTGTGAAAGGAAGTCCTCTTAATATAAAGTGTGCCAGTTCTTCTCCAGAACAAGAGTTAGGCCCGGGCAGAAGTCTGGCAATACTAGTTCCTTTGCCCTGTGGAACCAGGAATTCACCTTGGGAACAAAGGAGGGGTCCATACTGAAGACTACCCTCTTGAGATGGAATATGCACAGGTCCTTCCTTACAGAGAAGGCCAACAGTTCGGAAATCTGCCTGGCCGATGTGATGGCCACAAGGAAGGCTACCTTTCATGTGAAGAAGCAATGGCTGGTCGATCTTAATGGCTCAAAGGAGGCCACGGTGAGCACTTGCAAGAGCTTGGGTATGTCCCAAATAAGTTACTTGTGCAGTACCGGAGGTTTCAAGTTTGTTGTGCACCTAATAAACCTTTGCACCACCGTGTTGAGACAGGGACTCCAGATCCCCACATGACAGGTCTGAAGACAGTGCTGCTACCTGCCTATGGATGGTGTTGGGGGAAAGTCCCTCTTCCACTCTGTCCAGGAGGAACTCCAGAATTTGAGGAACTGACACAGAAGAAGGATCAATGTTTACCCTGGAACAAGCAAAAAACTTTTCAGGTCAAGTCATATATTTTGGCTGTTGGACGGCATGGCAAACAGGTCCAGGACTGGAGAGCCAAAGTGTTCCATCAGTTCCTGGAATAGAGGAGCCACCACTCTGAGTGGTCCACTGTGGCCCTCCTGAGCCAGTTGCCTGTACATTCTTCATGAACGTACCATGAAATATGTTTTACCCTGAGGGATAGAAGGTGTCCCTAATAGTTCAGCCTCTTCACAAGGGACCTAGAATGGGTACCTCCTTGGTGGTTAATATGTGCCTTGATGGCCACATCCATCAGGATGAGGACATCCCTGCCAGACACTGAGTCCTGGAACCGTCTGAGGGCGAGGTGAGCTGCACTGAGCTCCAACCAGTTGATATTGTGACCCCAATCTGCCTCAGTCTACTGCCCGTGCCATCTGGGATTGGAAATGTGCGCCTCCCAACCAAAGAAGGTGGCATCTATAGTGATGGTCAGGCGGCTAGGCTCTTTGAAGATGCACACATCTTCTGGTGATGACCTGGGACATCCACCACTGGAGCACTTCCAATGGGACTTGGATCTTGGCCGTTGAGTTGCTTCTGCCGGACCGTTGGTAGAGCAGGAGGAACCATTGGAGGGTCTTGGTGTGCAAGGGTTCCCAAGGGATGATGGAGATACAAGAAACCATCTTGCCCAGGAGTTGTGATAGGAGCGCTAGGGGCTCTGTCCCCTCTTTCTGAATGTGGCTTGCCAAGGGCTTTAGACTCCTGGGAGAGAGAGACCTCACACAATACTGTGTCTATGACTGCTCCCAAGTGCAGTAAGTGGTTGATTGGAGACGGTGGCCCTTCTTGACATTGATCAAGAAGCCATGTTCCTTGAAGTACCAGAATTTTCTGCAGATCCTACCTCACCTGGGGGCCAGAGAAGGACTGGAGTAGAATGTAGTCTAGGTAACACTGTACTCTTATGGGGAGCATCCGGCACTGTCAACAGCTTGATAAATGTTGTGGGTGCTGATGACATGCCAAATGGCAGGGCTCTGTTTTGGAAATGCTGACCTGCATAATGGAATTGGAGGAACTGCTGGCGGGCTGGCATGATGAGCTATGCCTCAATTAGGTCCATAGACGTGAGGATGTCGCCCTCCCAGTATTGACTGGAGGGACTGCATTTTGAATAGTTTGTAAGTGAGTTACTTGTTCAGCCTCTTCAGACCTCCAGAATTGTTCTCCATTCCCACCCCCGAGCTCTTTGGGATCACAAACAAGATGGAATAAAATCCCTGCCCCTGTTAGTCCTGTGGGACCGGTTGAATGGCTTGGATGTCCAGCAAATGTTGGATAGCTGTTTCCATGAGGCCTCTTTTTGTTGCCTCCTTTATAATCTCAGGCGTGTGGAGAGAAACTTGACAGTGAGACTTAGCCATACCATATTGAGGACCCAAGTGTCCATTGTGGTAGTGTCCCACTGATGGGCAAAGAGGATTAGGAGACCACCGATGGGAGGGTTGCACTTGCAGTCACCTGGAGTGATGAAAGGGGTGACTTCCTTGCCACAAAATGGCTGCTTGCCATGGGATGGTTGTCGGTTCCAAAAGCCAGACCTGTCTGGTTGTCTGTCCTGTCTGTTAAAATAAGGCCTCTGGTTTTGATTGCTGTCGAATCCCATCTCCATGGGACAAAAGGAGTCTGCGAAAGTAGGGTGAGGGATGGCATTCAACTTGCCTGTACAGGGAAGGTAGGGCCTTACCCCTGTCCTTGGTCTCCAGCAAGATGGGGTCCAAACCTTCCCTAAAGAGATTGCTACTCTTGAAGGGAGAAGAAGCCAACTTCCACTTGTTTTGGGTGTCAGCCTGCCAATAGTGAAGTCATAGTAGGTGGCGGTCTGTCACTGAGGAGGCGATGGATCTTGAGGCAAACTTTACTGCATTTAAGCTGGCATCGGCTGAGAATTCAGCTGCTGCCACTAGCTTATTGATATCCTGATGCGATCTTACATCATCAGCTGGAACTCTCAATTACATCTGCTGAAGCCAAAGCAAGGAGGTCCTATTAAAGAATGAGGCATCTGTAGCAGCTTTTACAGCTCAGGTGGCCACCTGGTATGCTCTACGGAGAGCCAGTTCTGCCTTCATGTCCTCTAGTTTGAGGTTGTCTGTGGCATTGGTGGACAGGAGTGTGGATGATGTCAAATCTGCCACTGTTCCGTCTGCTGCTGGTGGTTCCAGAATCTCAGAGAGGTCTGTGGCCACGTTACAGAATGTCCTCTTTCTCCCTGTAGGTTCTCCCTGGTTTGTCCCACTACCTTTGGACCACATCCAAGACAGCTTGGGTGAGGGGATTTCATCAGTATCAATGTTTAACTCTGAGAAGAGCATGTCATTAGAACCCATCAGTCCCAGAGCTGCCTCTGATGGTACTGGATCAGCCCCTAAATTGGCTGTGATCTTAGCCTTGTGCAATAGGGACTTGAAGAGGATAGGGCGGAACAGCCCTGAAGGTGAGGGGCTCTGGGGCCACCCATTCATTGTGGTTTAACATCCTATTTAGCAATTCTCCTCATTAAGATCCCCTCTTGATTTCTCTTCCTTTCTAACTTCTGTCTTTCTTATCCCCATCAGACTTCTATAAGATCAAGTTTATCCCACTTCAAAAAGCAAGAAGAGTATATAAAAAAAGAATAAAGAAAAAAAGAAGCAAAAGGAGAGGGGAATAGAAAAGAAAAAACCACTCAGATTAACACCATCACCCCATTATTATTTCTTGCCTACTTCAATGTTATTATTGCTATGATTTGAATAGAAAAAAGAGGAAAAAATGGCAAAGCCGAACATTGCTAAAAAAAAAAAAAAAACAAACCTCTAACCATTATGTATTGCCTGCTTCATTAATATATTCGCTATGCTTTTTTTTTTTGGCCCGCCTTCCATATTCCTCCCTTACATTTCTGTTTTTATTTATATCAATTTTCAGAATGTTTATCCTAACTGGTCCTCTCCTCTCTCCCCTTTTCTACTGCCTGTTTTCAAAACTTCCTATCCCCGCCCTTTTGTTCCTTACCAAAATATCATTCATTAATGTATTTTCCCCTGAGTTTGCTTCATCTATAACTATTACTTTTATCATTGTCTCCCTTCATCTTCTTCTGCCTCTTTTTCTGTTTGTTGTCCCTTTTCTTCTGTTTTTTTCTCATTTTCCAACAAGATTTGATCTTCATTTATTAGTCCTTGTATAGTACTTTCTAATTTTGCCATAGCCTCTTTGAAACCTCTTTCCATCCTGCCCATTGCTATTTTGAAAGAGTAAGTCCAATTCCTTTACTATTCAAGTCATTTTTGTAAATCTCCAGCGGGAAGATGTTGAAAATTGAAGTATAGGACAATGTTTACAATGCAATGTTTACACCTTATGCTCTCTTTCTCTGTGTCTTCCTCAGTAAACAAATCCCATGTCGACTGTGTAGACATCCTATCACAGTCTAAAAAAATTTATTATACTGTCACCAAAGTTATTAATTAGGTTTCGTTTTCATTTCTCCTTCTATTTCTTCCTCTTAGCTTTCCCAATCTGCTCCATTTTCCCTTGTTAATTGTCAGAGATATCGGAGACAACTTTAAATATAAACAGTTTATAAAATCCTCAGATGACCAATTCAATTTTTCCCTCCTTTTAACATTTCAATGTACAATTAGTCAATACAATCAACACCCTTTGTTTTGGATCTCTTTCTACTGCAAACTTTTCTGCCGCTGATCCAGGGTGTGGAAGTTTGACTAAGCCACACTACTTCTTTTTCATTCATACTATTAGTAAGTCATTTTAGATAGGGGCATTTCTGACAGAAGTTGAAATATAAAAATCTCTCCCCAAGCCTGTTCTTCATCTATTTTTTATTTTTTCCTTCATTTTCTTTTAGGAGCTGCCAAAGCCTTGGACAGAACAATGCCTGTTTTTTCTCTCTCTGCCGAGCTGAGAGCTTTCCCCAGTCCAAACAAGGAGATTAGAGTTCTCCTTGTGAACAATGAGGCGTTCCTCTTTTTTTCACCATCTCTTCAGGATGGCTTAGATCTATTTAGATCCTCTGGCTGAGAGAATTTTGTGAACTTCCATAGAGCTTATGGAAGACTCAACCGTATTGCTCCAATATCAGCTCCTCTCTCCGGCCATTTCTTTTTCAATGGCTGTCTGGAACTTTCTCCTTTTCAGCAGCCTCAGAGCCTTTACCGCTCAAAAAGGCTGTAGCGCGGCTCTGAGCCACCGTTCCTTTGACAACCGCTTTCTGGCTGGAGGATTGGGGAATATATAGGGAAAGCCCTATTGTCCCCGCTTGTCTCTTGTGGTGGATGGCTGGTAGAGAGCTCAAAAGCCACCATTTTCCAGCACAACTTTAGGAAGACTGGTTTGGAATGAACTGCTGCTGCCTTGACATGAACTTGCACTGGTTGCCCTAGCTGCTGGCATTGTGACTGGACTGATCCCGCAACTGAGTATCCTCCACTGCAACGCGGGACGGTGCCAGGGGCCTTGGCTCATTGGCTGTGAGCCAGCTTGGAAATCAAGCCCCCTGTTGTGACCTAGGCTCACGGAGTCATTACAACACACAATTAGTCCCCCAAAAAACTATTTTATTGTAACAGCTGAGAATTATGTTCAGTCCCAGCTGAGTTCCAATTAGTTGCAAAAAAAGTCCTTCGGGAGAAGTCCTTCGGGATAATCACCAACATTTATCTTCTTTGACACATTGCCAAAGGCCTTACTTGGCAAAGCCCCACAGAGTTCATAAACAAACCAGAGATGCTTTCCTGCAAAAGGCCCTCTTTTTTGTTTCTCTTTTAAACCTTATGGGAGGGGCCAATCATCTCCTTGCCTTACTCCCAAGTCGTCCCTTTTGTTTTAGCTGCTCTTGCCTTGTGGCAGCTGTGCATGTGTGCACTACAAACAGACTTCTCCTGTTCCTCTGCCTCTCTGCTGTCTGACTCTGGTGGCTCCGGAGTCCACGCATCACTCCCAGATGGCCCTGGCCCCGTCCCTTCCTCTGATGCATAGCCCTCGCCCAGACCTTCCCCAGACTCCACCACTGGCCCATGTTCCTCCCCAGACTCTTCACTGTCCGACTCCGCTGCCAGCTCTGCAGGTTGACCACAACACCCACCTCCACTAAGACATGGGAATGGCAGGGACCTCGGCTGTCAGAATCAGCTGGTGAGGCAGCTAACCAGTGGACTTGATCGCCACCCAGATCACTTTCCTGCAATCTTTTAAGGAATCTCTTTTTTTTCTCACACAGTTTGTTGAAGAGAATCCAGGAATTAATAGTGCTGTGAAGACGTTTCTCCTCTAACGTCTCCTCTGGCAGAAGACTGAGTTGAAACTGGGAAGCCACCAAGCAAGGGAGGCATGACCGAAAAGATGACAGACTCAGTCTCCAGGCAGAGAAGCAGAGTCAATACCCATTCCTTTGGTTTCTCTACCTCAGTACACAGGAGAACTAGACATACCCAATTCCAGAAACGGTTCTTTATATGTTTTAGGTTCCAGTCCCCTAATCATCTTTGTTGCTCTTTTCTTCACTTTTTCTAGAGTCTCAACATCTTGGTATAAGGAAAAGAGTTTATTTGTATGTCACTGGGCATTTGAATGTGATACAGGTAGTCCTTGATTTACAACAGTTTTTTTAGTGATGGTTCAAAGTTAAAAATACAATGAAAAAACTATGTTGTGACTGTTTTTCACACTTACGACCATTACAGCCGCACCATGGCCCCATGATTAAAATTTAGACACATGGGAAATTAACTCATATTTATGATGGTTGCACTGGGTCATGTGATCGCCTTTTGTAACTTGACAAGCAAAGTCAGTGGGGAAGCCAAATGTTTTAACAACCATTGAGGCTAACTTCACTGCAGTGATTCACTTAACCACTTTGGCATGGAAGGTTGTAAAATGGGGCAAAATTCACTGAACAAATGCCTTACTTAGCAACAACATTTTTTTGCTCAATTGTCATAAGTTAAGGATTACCTGTACTACGTAGTAAACAGTTTCTATATAATTTACTGTTGAACAACACTGTTGGCCTTTTGCATCAAAACAATAGTGGAGACTCTTAAAATGAATCCTTGAGATACTGATAGAAACCAGTAAACATGGTTAAGTTGAAAGGGATTCAAGTTAATCTGTTCGATTGTCCAAGAAGGTAAGGTATAGGACAAGGTAGATGATTCAAGGTGGGTAATAATGCACATGGTGTAGAATGTTGGGAAGGAATAAATTGCTTTAACTATTTGGGTAGATGTTAGAAACCCCCAAGCCGAAACAGACTACATTTGACGGGCTCCAAGATGACAGATTTAGAGTAATATCCTAAAAAGAGGAAAATGCCCGCAATTCCTTGTAACAATATTTTGAAATGACGCAACTTCAGATTGGGATTATATACATTTTCTCTGTGTGCCTGATTTGCAAGAACATTCTAGTGGAGATTCTTTCTTGAGCATACTAAGTTTTCCAGGCTTTGGCTATATGGTAGCCAGAAGGTATTCTTTGTCGAAGCACCAAGTGAAACATTTTTTTTCTTTCTCTGTTTAGTTTCAGTTGGCAACAAGCCTTGTGAATGTTTGGTGCCAGTTTATGATGTATCTGTTCACCCATAACTGTGGTTAAGGCTGTGCTGTTGTGCCTTCTGTTCAGTTTCCTCCCGATGTCCTGTGTTGTAGAACTTTTAACATGGTTTATGGTTCTAAGCATATGGTATATTAATTGTTTTAATTTTTTTTAAAAAAATAATCATATTGTGTTTATCTTTTTTAAATAAGTTTTATTCTATTTTGGGATTATTCATCTATTGACATTGGAATAGAAATTTGTATTAATGTGAGAATGGGCATATAAATCTATAATACAATGGAGTAAAAATATACAGTGAGTTATAGTCTCTTTATATTGCTTTTGTAAGAGTGCATGAAAAAGCATTTGCCATCATGTACATTAAGAACTACAATAATAATAAATAATAACAATAACAACCTTCCGCATAACACCCCGGACTTAACAGTTGTCGATAAGAAAGACAAAAAAGTCTGGATAGTGGATATGGCAGTGCCTGGAGACAGCAGAATAGAAGAGAAAGAACTGGAAAAGATAACAAAATACAAAGACCTACAAATATAAATAGAATGACTATGGCAAAGGCAAGCAAGGATAGGACAAATAGTAATAGATGCCTTGGGTGTAATCCCAAAACAACTGGAGCATCACTTGAACACCATAGGTGTTGACAAATTTGCTATCAGTCAATTGCAGAAGGCAGCTTTACTTGGAACAGCTTCTATCCTGTGACAATAACTGTAACACCGTCAAACATCCAGATTTGGCCATCCCAGATCCTTGGTAAGAACTCCATAGGTGGACAGAAATGCCAAACCCAGTCTGAACATCTGGCTGAATGTGGGAAGATAAGTAATAAAAAAAACACAAAAGGCTTAAAAACAAACTCTTCCACATAACTCTTTTAAAAATAACATCTCGTCTACTGCTGAGGATATGCTATAGACATCCTGGCAGAATGTTCAGGATGATCTTAAGATTGTGAATCAAAGAAGAAATCACAAGGACAAAATGAATTAATTTATTTTCTTAAATTACCATTACCATGCATTACCAGTTGAGTTACCAATATGTAGTCTGGTCACAGTTAAAGGGCTTACATTTCTAGGTGCCCTAAATCGGTAATGAATAGTCTCTTAGTATAGTGATGGCTAACCTTTTTGCCATCGCGTGCCAAAAGTGGGGGGAGCATGGGGGGGTTGTGTGTACGTTTGCCAATACCCATAATTCTATATGTCCCACCCTTGCATGCACACCCCTGCACTTCCCCCGCTTGTGGCACACAATGACACGGTGGACCTGTTTTTCACTCTCCCCAGGCTCCAGAGCCTTTCTAGGATTCTAGGAGGGTGAAAACTGCCTTTCTTACCCCCTGGAGGCCCTCTGGAGGTCAGAAAGAGCCTGTTTACTGATTTCTGGTGGACCCAGAATGCCTGGAAATCAGCTGGCCAGCGCCTGCATGCATGCCAGAGCTGAACTCGTGTGCCCACCAATATGGCTCCGCGTGCCACCTGTGGCATCACGGTCTTAGTAGCTGACTCCTTACTTTAGCAGGCTATGGGTTGAATTGGGCAGTATTGGTTATATGGGTAGGAATTGTTCAGATTGTTTTTCTGTCTAAAGAATGTTTCTATCATGAAGCATGTCTTATATTGTACATTACAGCTTTTACATGTAATATTTCAAAAATGCAGAAAAATGTACTGTTTGTTACCAGCAGTGATATGTCCAAAATTTATTTATATATAAGTGATAAAGCGTTAAATCTCAGTTTACCTTTGCATGACTTTAAAACACATTGTGCAAGATGTTTGCTCCTATAGCGATTGGTTACATAACTGTGGTACTGATAAATTTAGGCATGGGTAGAATGATCAAAAAAGTTACACTTAACTCAAAAAGAAATGAGGGATTAGTTGAAAAGTAGGGAGAAATGCCCAAGAATGGATGATGAGTTAGAATGTATATAATAAATAGGTATCGGGAAACCCAGGAATCATCAATATGAGAGTTGTGTGGTATCAAGGATTTTGTTAGAAGAAAAAAAATATTCCTCAAAAGAGAACAAAAAGCAACATAGACCTTAATACAGGGAATTTAAAAAGTAAAAAAAATAATAATGCAGGGAAGCAGTTACTAATAATATTAACATCTAGATCAGGGGTCTCCAACCTTAGCAACTTTAAGCCTGGCGGACGTCAACTCCCAGAATTCCCCAGCCAGCAAAGAACCTAGAACCTTAAAATATATTCAGTGCACAAAAACGAAGCAATAATGTTGATCTCTTGGATTTTAAAGAAGTCTTCAGAGAAATATCTGGTTCCATTTTTCACTCCAGATTTTACAAGGTAGGAAAGGATAGTAGGAAGACAGCCTGAGGGAAATACTGAATAAAATTGGACTAAACTGAAGTAGTAATAATGAAGAGATCCTCAATTCTGGTTCTTGCGAACAAATAGTTCGCAATTCACCAACTCTAAATGGTACCCTTCTGAAATTTCTTAATTAAAAAGTGAGAAAACTTTCTTCCCAATGTAATGAAAGTTTTTTTATTAGAGAAATGAGGATTTCCCTATATAAATGCTGATTTTAAAATGGAGATTTGCAGGTATTGTAAAATGCTAGCTTTTCCATTTATAGCACATGCTGTATATAACATGTCTTGTTGAAGAATGCAGAAGAAACACTCTCTTCTGCAAATTTAAAACTTGCTTAAGTAATTTTTTTTTAAAAAAAAATATTTGAATATGGCAGCATGCAGTGAATAAAAATAATGTCCTCTAGTCATTTATTTATTTGGATTTTCAAAAGGGCTTTGGTTGTTTCTTTTCAAGAATTATTGAAAAATGCTGGTAGCCAAGGGCAACAGGTGATGGTATTCTTAACTGATTTCTAATTGTTTAACAGAAACTAAAGGTGGAATAACTATACAGTTTTATAGAAGATTATATACAGCAGCATATTACTGGGATTGCTCTTTGTGCTATGTTGAGCAATAAGGGGTTCAACTCTGCTAATATCAAATATATAGATGGGAGGGATGAGGAGGAAACAAAGTAAATATTTTGAAACTTTTCCAAGGACATATATAAATAGATGTTTATTGATGTGAAAAATAAATCTTAATGGTAAGGGCTGTTGATGACTGACTTGAAATGTTTTGTAGCATATCTCTCTAAAACAGCCACTTGATGTTTAGCGACAAGATATTTTAGTTCCATGTGGGGAATCATTAAAAATAAAAAAATAATGGCAAATGAAACTGTTATCTATATTAAAATGCATTTAACACCCACCTTTGCAATGCAGCATGTTCCTATCATGCCTCAAAGGATAGTGTAGAGCTGGAAAGTATGTTGAAATGGAGAATCAGATTTATTAAGGTGTTTAAGCCACTTTTGCACGCTAAAAAGGATTACAATGTTTGAGATTCTAGGTTAGAGGACGAAATGGCAAATCGAAAGTGAAATGACACACAAGAGAAATGTGGAAAAAATATTATGCAGAGGACTAATATCTTCTAAAAAATATTAAAATATGGAGATACCCAGTGCAACGTAATGGTAAAGATTGCTGTTTCACAACATATCCGTGGTCTGTGAATTTCTCACAACTGGGCATAGTATCCATGATAGAATATTGTGCTGAAATTTTTGTTCTATAATCATGCACACCTCTATATGAAGACATTTTTTTTTTCAATTTCTGATTTATGGTGATTACAATGATAGTGTAGAGTATCATCATTCTTGTAGTTCTACATACATGTTCTTGGTATCTATTATATGTTTGCCAGTATTGCTAGCCATTGTAGCTGACACATTTGATCCAACTTGCTTCGTGTTATAAATATTGGATATCAGCAATTTTCCTGCACATATTAAGGATTCAGTTTTTCTGCTGGAAGTATGAGCTTTACCCCTGAGTTTCAGCAATGCAGATTAATGAGATGTGTTATAAATTGAAGATTTACCAATCATAAATTAACTTTGACTCTGGTGAGTCTTTTAATGCTGACTTGAAGATTAATATTCCTTTAAGTTTGAATTTCATTTTGTTTAGGTGCCTCAAGCAAATACACAGATATATAAAAAGGTCAAAAACTGCATATGATTTGGATTATTGTCTTGTTTGTTTATTTATTGGGTTGATATCCAGGAGTTCAAGGTTTCCTACATAGACCTTCTTTAGTTTGGGCTAAGAGTGACTCCTGAGTCTCACTGTTCTTAATCCAAAACCTTAGTTTGTCTGCTAGTTGCAAAATATTTAATTTAGTTTCTATTTATGAGAGTGGTATACTATTGGCTATATAGTATTAATTTCCTATCCAGTTAAATTTCTATTTTGGATAAAATCCACCTTTCCCTTCTTTGGTACTAAAGCTTTATAAATGGGATGATAAAGATGATACTATTGGTGTTTTCAAATATTAAGATATATCACCCAAAGAACAGTGGCAGCTTTTCCTCTTCTCTATCTTGGAAATCCTAACAAAACCCCACTTTTCCTTCTCAGGCTGCGCTGTCAATCATTCAGAATGGGTTCTGGTCGCTGAACCAATCAAGACCGGGCATGCACAAATTTGTTCCTCCCCTTCCTTTCCGGTCCCACTTTTTTCTTGCTCGGTCCGACTAGTTGGAC
>JANHFP010009876.1:39137-49156 GCA_032468135.1 Calamaria suluensis
TAGGGAGGGTGGGGCAAATTGAATTATGGCTGTGGGCACGCTAATGCTCAATCCTCCTGGGCACCCCCTATTTTCAGCACACGATGGCAAAAAGGTTAGCCATCACTGCCCTATGACATGTTTTTGAAGTTGGGAAGACTTTGAGAATCGGAGTGATTACCTTCCTCCACTAAGTCCACCAAGCTTGATATTTTATCTTGATACTTCATTTTAAAATCCCCTCAACCTTTCAAAAAATATGGATGATACATTAATATTAATCAGAGATCAAAATATCTCCTTTCAATCAAGAAAATTTTGACACCTCTTCAAGGAATAATTGGTCTAGTTTAAAAAAAACTTTATTAGCTAGAGGAATAGGAATAACATTAATGTAATTTGCTTGGAGCTTTTTTGTTTTTTGTAATTAAGATAAGCATAATTAATTGTTTTATGGTTCTCTGGAATGTTCTTAGGCATGTTCACTTTATTGTGGGTTTTTTTTTATTCCAGAAAACTGTATTTCATATTATCGTAGTAGAGCTTCTGTCCTGAAATATCTTGTTTCAGGATTCAAATCCTGTAGTTTGCTCTGAGCTTTAAAATATCCTTCATTAACCTGGCACCCTCTGTATATTTTGGATTCTATCTGTCGTGGTCCCTGATATCCCCCCAACAGCGTTTTAGGATACTTACATATGGTGGTGGTGAAGTGAGGTCAGTGGGGGGAGGTGAGCACTTGGGGAAGCTATGGGTGTTGCTGCGGGGTTAAGCACATACACTAGGAATCGTGGCCTGTGTGATGTGGAGGTCATGGATTGGTGGACGCTGAGGAACTGAAGGAGTCACCCCGAAGGTCCTTTGTGATTGGAGACTATCTTCCAGAAATTCCAACCAGCTTTCTGAATATTGTATTCCTAACAAATTTGAAGATAAGTAGGAAAGACAAGGCCTGAGATGGGGATCTTTTTATGGATAATTGAGTTGCTGTCTGCATAGCTTTGTTCTATTTTTTTTCTATAATCAAAAGTCTTCCATCTTGTTCTTAAAGCCTCTTTTAGGGGAAAATATCCGTTATTGAGGGAATTCTTGGACATCAATTTTTCCCCTTAGCCCCTGAATAACTAGTTGGATGTGCTCACACCAGAGACACCCCCCCCCCAGCAGCTGCAAAATAGCTTTGAGAAACATATAATTTTCCTCAGCAGGCTGCGATGTCAATCATTGTTAATGGGTTCTGCTCTGCTGAACCAATCATGACCAGGCATGCACAAACAAGTTCCTCCCCTTCTGTAGCTTGCTTTTTTTCGCTCGGTCTCACCTCGTATGGACTTTAGTGCTGAGTTCTCCGGGAAAAAAAAGCAGTTTTAGCGCTTAGCGGTTTGCATTTCTCTTATCTGATCGGAGTCTTTGGAAGGCAAAAATTCATTGCGAAGCCAGCCGGATCGCTTTGGAAGCCATGGTGGAGTTCAGCGGCTTGCGGTGAGGCTCGTGGCAGCAACGGGGCTCCGTTGCTGCCTCCGGTAGTCTGTAGAGGCCTCCGGTCATGTTGGCTCTTCTGAGTTTTTTCGTGGCTGTCTCATTAAGCAGACCGTTGAAGCAGTTATGGCTAGGAACTCTCATAAGGGGCGGACTGCTTCTTGGGTTTTGGATTTGTTGGTTACTCATCCTCCTAACCCAGCTGTTTCTTCTTCTCATAGTTCTTTGGCTGAATCCCTGGAAGAAGGGGAACTGCCCAATCCAGACGCTCTATCGGAGGATGAAGGTTTGGCTCCTGATCCTCCTGCTTTTGTGGGTCTGTTTAATCCCCAACATTTTCGGTCTCTCCACCACAAGGCGAAACAGGTCACAGATACAAAATGCTTGCCCACTTCCAATGCCAAGTCCCGGCAGGATTTTAACAAGATTATGAATTCCCTTCAGTTTTCTGCTGATGCCACCCTCAATGCTGCTAGGTTTGCAGCTAAGGCCATGGGTACCACTACCATCACTAGGTGCTTGCTTTGGTTCCGCAATTGGCAGGCAGATGCTAGGAATAAGTGGAAGTTGGCTTCTTCCCCTATTTCTGGGGACAAGCTTTTTGAGTCTCTTTTGGATCCCCAATTAAGGGAGACTAGGGACAAAAAGGAATATTTACCCAGTTCGGTTCACAAGGGCTCCTGTCCTTCCTCTGCTGCCTCATCTGCCTCGTCTGCTCCTCAGGCCTCTCGGCCCTTCCGGAGTAGGGACACCTTCTTTCAACCTAGATCCCAGAGTTCCTTTTCTTCAGGCTAGCCAGCCCATCATGACCAGAAGCTTTCTCAGTCTCGTCAGTACCACTCTAAGCGGCCCTTTCGAGGAGGGCGGGTGCGATCTAATCGCTCCCGCTGACTCCTTGAGTTCTCTTCCCATTGGCGGTCATCTTTCTCCTTTCGCCAGTCAGCGGGAAGATGCCTGGGTCTGCAAGACTATTCGCTGGGGTCTCTCCCTCGAATTCCAGTCTCTTCCTCCAACCTGGTTTGTCAGATGTCCTCTCTCCAGGGACCCCTCCCGTCGGCTTCTGGTGCAGGAGGCTATTCAGCATCTCCTTTCTATCAGGGCCATCCAACCGGTTCCCTTCCCTCAGCGCCACAAGGGCTTCTACTCCCGTCTGTGGTTCTCAAACCCTCGGGGGGCTGGAGGGGCATTCTGGACCTGAAGTCTCTCAACAAATGGGTAGGTTATCGCAGGTTCAAGATGCACTCCCTTCAGTCTATCCTGGAGTGCATCAGGAAGGGGGATCTTCTTTCTTCAATCAACCTGACAGAAGCCTACCTGCATGTTCCCATCCATCGGGATCATCGCCAGTATCTCCGCTTCTGCCATTCCAACATTCACTACCAGTACAGGGCTCTCCCGTTCGGCCTTTCTTCGGCCCCTCGGGTCTTCACGAAGATCATGGCTGCCTTGACAGCCCTGATCAGGTCTCTTCCTGTCCGCATCCAGGATGACCTGGATGACCTTCTTCTCCTGTCTACATCGCAGGCGGCTGCCCACAACGATCTGGCCCTCACCCTTCAGATCCTTCAATCCCACGGCTTCTCGGTCAACAGGGCCAAGAGCCATCTCTCTCCGACCACCAGACTGCTCCACCTGGGGATGATTCTCAACCCCTCCCTTTGTCAGGTGTTCCTGTCCCAGGAGCATCTGTCCTCTCTCCAGTCCTTAGTTCGGAAGGTGAGAGGTTCTCAGATGGTTTCCTTTCTCCTTCTTTCCCAGCTTCTGGGAAAGATGGTTTTGTGCATAGGGATAGTTCCCTGGGCCCATCTGCACAGTCGGTCCCTGCAATGGACTCTTCTCCCACTCCAGCAGACTCACGTCTATCTCCCATCAACTCCAGTTCCTGTCTCTCGCTCCCTTCGCCACTCCCTCCAGTGGTGGCTCTCTCCGGCTCTCCTAAAGGGCAGGAGCTTCCAGGACCCAGAGTTCCTTGTTCTAACCCCAGATGCAAGCCTCACAGGGTGGGGGGCTCATCTCAATGGCCTCTTCACCAAAGGTCAGTGGTCTCCAGTCAACCGGTCTCATCGGATCAATTGGCTGGAGCTTCGAGCTATCCATCTAGCTCTTCGGGCGTTCCGTTCTGTGGTCTTGGACAAGGACATTCTTATCTTGACATACAACACGACAGCCAAGGTCAATGTCAATAGGCTGGGAGGGACCAGGTCCCTCCATCTGATGGCGGAGGCATTTCGCCTCGGCTCCTGGGCAGAAAGGAACTTACGTTCCCTTCAGGCCGATCACATCTCCTGAGTGTCCAACACCGAGGCAGATTGGCTCAGTCGCTCCAGGGTGGACCAGTTGGAGTGGAGTCTTCATCCCTCCTTCTTTTCCCAGATAGTCGTTCTATTCGGATCTCCTCTTGTAGATCTCTTCGCTACTCACCTCAACACCCAACTTCCTTGCTTCTTCTCCCAGTATCCCGATCTGGGAGCGGAAGGAGTAAACGCCCTGCGGTCTCCGTGGCCTCAGGGTCTTCTTTATGCTTTCCCCCCTCTTCCTCTCATCCCTCAGGTTCTCAGGAAGCTTTGTCAGGAGCACTCCTTCCTCATTCTGGTTGCTCCTCATTGGCCATGACGCCCGTGGTTCGCAGACCTCCAGCTTCTGTCTGTCTCTCGACCTTGGAGGATCCCGGACTCTCTCATCTCCCTCCATCAAAGTCCACTTCTTCACCTAGATCCTGCCTCTCTCCAACTGACCGTCTGGTTGTTGAGAGGAGGCAACTGAAATGTGAACACCTTTCTTTTCGGGTCATCTCTACTCTTCAATCTTATCTTCGTCTCTCTACTCAGCGAATCTACAATTCTATCTGACTTTCCTTTTCTCGCTGGTGTATCTCTCGGAATCTCCTCCCCACCAGTGCTTCTATTTCAGAGGTGCTGAACTTTCTTCAACAAGGTCTTGACATGGGTCTTGCTCCTAACACTCTCAGGTGCCAGGTGGCAGCCCTCTCTTCGGTTCTTTCGGGTCCCTCAGGTCGTCCTTTGTCACGCAAACGACGTATCAAACAATTTCTGAGGGCAGCTTCTCTGATTTCTCCTCATACCATCCACCGGTACCCTACCTGGGACCTTCCTCTGGTTCTCCAGACCTTAGTTGGTTCTCCCTTTGAGCCCCTTCGTTTGGCTTCTCTGAGTCACCTATCTTACAAGGTAGCCTTCCTGGTGGCTATCACTTCTGCCAGGCGTATCTCTGACCTCTCTGCTCTTTCCTCTGTCTTTTCCAACCCAACAGGGTTATCCTTCGGCTGGATCCCACTTTCCTGCCAAAGGTTAATTCAGTTTTTCATTGCTCTCAGGAATTAATTCTGCCAGACTTCTGCCCTCACCCTTCCCATTCTCAGGAACGGCTCTGGCATACCCTGAATGTTCGAAGGGCTCTTTGAACTTATATCAAAAAAACTTCTTTTCACAAGACAGAGGCTCTATTTGTCAAATTTCAACCCTCTGCCTTGAGTCTCAAGGCCTCTTCTCCTACTATCGGCCGATGGATTAGAGCCTGTATTTCTTCGGCCTATCTTTCTTCTTCCTTACCTGTGCCAGCAGGTATCACTGCCCATTCTACTCGCAGTGCAGCCTCTTCGGCAGCCTGGGCCACTCAGGCCTCCTTGGAGGATATCTGTCGGGCAGCATCCTGGTGTGCTCCTTCCACTTTTATTTCTCATTACAAAGTGGATAGGTTTGCCTCTGCTGAGGCTTCCTTCGGCAGACGTGTTCTCCAGCAGGTAGTTTCTTCTACCGGGCGGCTTCCCTCCCAGTAGTTGTCCTGCTTTGGCATGTCCCATTAACAATGATTGACATTGCAGCCTGCTGAGGAAAATGGTTGTTGTCTTACCTGAACACCCTTTTTCTTGGCAGGATGCGATGTCAATCATCCCCGCCCTTCAGCCGCCTGGCGTTAATTGGTTCTCCTTTGGGGGTTGTGTCTGTGTTTTTAGAGAATAGGTGGTCTTTCACCTTGATCAACTCAGCACGTCAGTATACACTCGTTTCGACCTCGCTCCAAAGCGGGCAAGCTACAGAAGGGGAGGAAGTTGTTTGTGCATGCCCGTTCCTGATTGGTTCAGCAGAGCAGAACCCATTAACGATGATTGACATCGCACCCTGCCAAGAAAAAGGGTGTTCAGGTAAGACAACACCCAGCTTCAGTTTGCCAATTCCTGTGGTGTTCTGGCTTTGTTTTACAGGCAGTCCTCGATTTACGATCACAACTGGGAAATTTCTGACACTGAGCGAGACAGTTGTTAAGTGAGTTTTGCCCCATTTTACAACTGTAAAATCTCCATTCCCTCCCCAATCCAGGGGAAGGTTACTGCAAAATCCCCATTCCCTCCCCAATCCAGGGGAAGGTTATTGTAAAATCCCCATTCTCTCCCCAATCCAGGGGAAGGTTACTGCAAAATCCCCATTTCCTCCCGATCAGCTGGGTCTCAGAAGGCTGAGAATAGATGGGGGCGGGGCCAGAATTTTTACTAGTGGTTCTCTGAACTACTCAGAATTTCCGCTACCGGTTCTCCAGAACTGGTCAGAACCTGCTGAAACCCACATACATACATACATACATACATACATATATACATACACACACACACACACACACACACACATAAACTAGGAACAACATCTATGGCTATTAGAATAAAATGTCCATGATGAACAACCTATAACATCCAGAATGGATGATTAATATAAAAGTCATAATTATATCAATCTTACAGTAGCAATCACTAGCAAGAAAACCAAAGGCCCTCTGGAATAATTTGATTTTCAGTGCTTCTGAAAGGCTGTCAGACTGTATGCAACTCTAGCATCTACAGGGAGTCTGTTTCATAATCCTGGGTCCATAACAGAAGAATATTTAATAATAACAACTTAGGTTTCAGTCTTTTTAGTGTGGTGTCGTGTTTTCCAGTATGGTTATGAATATTAAAATGCAGAGTGTATGGAGATCAATATTTTATTTTTCTAATAGTCAAAGAGGGTACATTAAGGAATATCCTGTTCACTTTGGTCCATTTATGTAGAGAATTATTAAAGTTAATTCTGGATGAAATGTTTAATAAAAGGAAAACTCTGCTTTCCACTATGTATAAATCTAATAAGAGACACTGTCCAGGTTAGAAAACATAATTTCTAAATTTGTTAGCCTTCGTATGTAGTAGCCTTGGTGGCGCTGTGGTTAGAATGTAGCATTGCAAGCTGACTGCCCACAGCCTGGATTTTGATTCTGAGTGGCTCAAGGTTGATTCAGCCTTCCGTCCTTCCAAGGTTGTTAAAATAAGGACCCAGATTGTTGGGGGCAATATGCTGATTTTGTAAAAGCACAATGTAAAGCACAGTGAAGTGTGGTGTATAAGTCTAAGCCCAATTGCTATGTAGGCCATACAGGAAACATGACTTATTTTCCCCGAAAATAAGGCATTACCTGATAATAAGCCCAATTATTTTGAGTGCATGAGCTAAAATAAGCCCATCCCCCTCCGAAATATCTAAACACATGCACAGCCAGTCCCCACCATTTCCTCTGGTTATGGTTAGGGAGACAGAGTGGGAAATCAGGTAAGACAGCAAGAGGAGCCCTTTCTTGTTCAACATGCCCCAAAATAATAAGACTTCCCTGAAAATAAGGCTTACATTGGGGTTCAAAAAATATAAAGCAGGGTCTTATTGTCAGGAAAACATGGTAGTTCTGCTTTATTGTAAAGTTGCTTTAATAGAACCGTGCAAGTCAGTGGTGGGTTCCTCCTGGTTCGCACCGGTTTGCGCGATCCAGTAGTAATGACCGGATGACGTCACGCGAACCGGTCCCTACCCCAAACATCTGCGTGATATTTTACATTTTTTTACATTTTTTTTTCTTTCCCGGTGCTGCGCGGCTGCTTCCCAAGCCGCCTGGCCCACCGGCGGCTTCTCATGGAGCTCCAGGTGGCTCCTGGGACCGCCCCCGCCTCCTTCCCCCGCCGTGGGCCGTGGGGGCTTGTCACGGAGCTCTGGGTGGCTCCGTGACAAAATAAGCCATGCCCACAGAACCGGTAGGAGAAAAAATTAGAACCCACCACTGGTGCAAGTCTAAAAGTATTTCTTTCCCTCATCCCTTTTACAGCCCAAGAAACTAGGGGGGGTTACTACTGAGTCTCTTGTCTTGTCCATGTTTCTACTGCAAGCTAAGTTGCCTTTTATTTGGCCATTTCATTGGCTGAGTCTCACTTTTGTCTTCAAAGGTCATTCACACTATGCTATGCTGCAGGATTAGAGACATTGCTTACAAAAAAACAGGACAAGCATGCTTGAAATAACACTGAGCTTTGTTGTGCTTGTGGCATACTGGCGAGAATGTGTAATAACTGACTGTTTTCTTAACAATAAATATGATACATGGACAACTATGGCTAGTAACTTATTCTACCCCCTATTATAAATTAACAGTCTTAGTGGTCAGTACTCTAGGCACATTTCATGATAATCATATGAAAGGTTATTATGTGACATATAAGATGGTAAAGTGTAGGAAATAAGCTAAAGAAAAAAACCCTCCAAAGTTATACTGTAATATGTCTGAAGTTAGCAGAAATGGGATATATTTAATAGTTCTGAATGAAGATGGAGTGGAGTTAATATATGTACAGAACTGAAGGGCTAAGTTTAATTATGAATCAATGAGTAAAAAGTATGTTAGAATATATGAATTGGTATAATGCAGATTAATGTGAGGGCATTTTAACAAGGAAACCTGTACATTGTTTATAAATGCATATTCCACTTCATCCTTCATCCTGCAGTGGATAGACAATAGCTAATATGATTCCACTGAATGTTGATAATGGAAGAATGAGAGATAGATTTTTGAGAAAAAATGTACAATAGAATGTGATCAGGGAAGGGAAAGGGGTTCTGTTAAATGACAAGATAAGAGAATTAATAAACAGTGATTGAATCATTTGGAAATCCAAGTATTAATGAGAATGGTGACTGCAGAAAAAGTTATCTTTGTTTTGAATATAGGTTTTAAGCATTAGCTATTCATGCATATACAAGGTAAAGAAATGAATATCAAATTAAATGCATGATTGATTTTATTTCATGACAAAACGGAGAGAAACAATGAAGGATACATTCGGGGGGGGGTGATAAGTAAGTGTAAGAGAACATTATTTGATAGTATGAAGAGTGGAGCTTGGGAAAATGGACATGGAAGAAAAGTAAAAATAAGAATACATTCTAAGTCAGGGATGTCAAATTCGTGGCCTGCAGCCTGGATGTGTCACGCTGGCCACGCCCAACCCTGGTGTAGTGAAGGGGGAAAAAGTCATGATACATCACTTGACAACAACATGATGCAGTGAATTTGACAGCTGTATTCTAGGTGAAAAGAGTAATACTGGAGGAATAGAATTTGCGAGTTGTGTATTGAAAAAAATATATTAAACTATAGATCAGCCTTTGCCCATTGTCCCAAGGACAATGAATGGAAAGTGGATGTAAGAGTGGGAAAAGCACATGGAAGAAAACACACAATGGAAATAATTACGAAGCAAAATTGTGGTGTGGGAAGCTGTGCTAACGGGAAGTGTGAAATGACACATGGACAATGGTGAAATGAAAGAAGTTGTGGATGAGAAAATGTATGCAAGAGAATAGTGGCTGCCAACAAGGAAGATAAGATTGTATTCTAAATGGTATCATAGAAAATAATGGTAAAGAATGTAGTCAAAGAAATCAAGGAATGGTGAAGATTAAAAGACAGAAATAAAACGCAGAACGATTTATTGTTTTCAAAGTTGGTGAAGAGAGCTATCCAGATGGAATTCATTTTTTTAAAAAAATGGATGCAAAGTAATAAAGAAAAGTAGAGACCAGATGTTATTCTTCCGCAGATCATTGAGAAATGTATGAATGTGAGAAATCAAGTTTATTGTACATTTAATGATGTAGAGGAAGCACATGATAGACACAGTGAATCGACTTGTACTGTAATGTGTTTTATATGAAAATGCACTGGAAAAATGTGAGAAAGATAGGATATGAATGAAGAAAGTAAAGGGGGAAAGCAAAATGCTTAATGAGCCGTTCAACATTGACCAAAGAGTAAGACAAAAATAAGTGACGCCTACTACATTATGCAATATATTTGCTCATCGGTGTACAAGGAATGCTTATAGTGATATTACTACTGGTTGGGCAACAAATAGATGTTGAATGAATGAGATTGAAAGCAAAGTAAGTTGAAATGGTTTAGTCATAGAGCTGTGATGGTGAACATCTGGCACGTGTGCCACAGGTGGCACGTGGAGCCATATTGGTGGGCACGCGAGCTCAGCTCTGGCGTGCACTGATTAAGTCTTCTAGGCCTACAAGAAATCAGGTAGCAAGCTGTTTCTGGCCTCATGGGGGTGGGGAAGCCCATTTTCACCCTCCCCAGAGTCCTAGGAAGGGTCGAGCCTCGGGAGAGTGAAAAACAAGCCTACTGGGTCCACCATATCATTGTCTGCCAAAAGTGGGTGCACCTGGGGGGGGGGTCACACGTGC
>JANHFP010009876.1:49256-59353 GCA_032468135.1 Calamaria suluensis
TGCATAGAATTATGAGTGTGGGAATGCATGCCACACACCCCTCCAGCGCTCCCCTTGCTTTTGGCACGCAATGGCAAAAAGATTAGCCA
Organism: Calamaria suluensis; assembly: GCA_032468135.1. Classification (NCBI taxonomy): domain Eukaryota; kingdom Metazoa; phylum Chordata; class Lepidosauria; order Squamata; family Calamariidae; genus Calamaria; species Calamaria suluensis. Next base: position 49,346 of record JANHFP010009876.1, read on the forward strand.
TCTCTGTCATAGAGAATAAGTGTCACAAATCACAAAACAAATATATTAAAGAATGAATGGATCACGTAGAATAGGAAAAATTGTGCCTAGAGAAGATTCTAAAAATGAAAAAAAGGAAGGAAATCATTGTAGGAAGTGGCATAGAAAAGTGGTGGAAGAAAGAATGGTTCATAGAAATACAAAGGTGTATTACTGTAGATGATGTTTGTGTAAACCAAATTTAGCTCTTTTTCTTATCTTCCATAGCTTTAATTTCCTTGGCTTATTATTTTTTGCAGCCTTTTTGTCCTTTTCAAATCTTTATCCAAGTTTGTATGTTTGTATAAACTTCTCTTGTTCCATGTAAACAGCTTTACAGGTTGATATTTTGTTTAAATACATTTAGATCCTGTCCAGTCCCTGAGACATTCTTAACTTTGTAAATATGATCTCTTCCTTTTCTTCTAGTTTTAAAATTATTATAAACTTGTTTAGATAAGTGCTTCTCAAACCTGGGTAATAAAATGATCCAGAATTGGATAGCAGTGGTTTTTCTTTGGGTAACAACACACAAACCATTAATGGTTTTAGCTTAGGTTAACAATCAATCTTAGGATAAGCCGATGCAAAAGATTATTTGAAGAAAAAGAGAACCCTGTGGATTCTTTCTGATTTAACAATTCACAAGGAAAATCCCGTGGGAACAGGGGAGTATATTTGCAAACACATGTGGAAGTAGGATTTCCCAGTCTTACCTTTACAGAGAACAGAACTGTTTGCTGAATCCCGAAAATGAAGGAAAAAGTTTGGGAAACGCTGTCTTAGAGTAGTCAGAAACCCCTGCTTTGTAAAATAAGTGTATCTTTATATTTATAAAAGATACGAAGGGAATGGAGTGCTCTAAATAAGCTAAGTGTTATAAATTGTTTCAAAATATTTTTCTCTTTATAAAACACATTTTTTACATTTTTTCCAAAACTGCATGAATCTAAATTTTATGTAACAAGAAGTCTCCATCTCTGTTGTAAAGAGTTAACATGTCAATTTCTGTTTTGAATGGGTTACTTACATTAAACCACTAGAGGGAGCTAATTTACTACCCAGTATAGTTATCTCCTGGAAAAGATTAGTAAGCTTTCACTGTGTTTTGGATTTGTTGATTGATTGATTTGATGGTAGTGTTAATAAATTGGCACAACCATTACTGAAGTAAATAATATGACAAGGGGAAAACTCAACCCTGTTGTTTAAAGTGTCTTTTTTCTCTCTCATTTCAAATTCTGGTACCATACATCTTGGATCAAATCCTACAGAGGATCCCAATACTTTGACAATAACCTGTTAATTTGCAATATATAGCCATCTAAATTTTATTTCTCATGCTTTTTTCATGCAGAGGATTGATCAAATTAGATAATTAAGTTTCTTCTTTCTCCATGCTGCTCTTGTAAATACTAGCAATATTAACCTTTAAGCAGTGAACAATGTCTTTACTTGAAAATAAACCATAGCTTGGTACATCATATGATTTAATCTTTATATGGCATGTTAGCTAACTCTGAACAAACCATAGAGCCGTAATGGTGAACCTATGGCACAGGTGGCACACGGAGTCATATCAGTGGGCACATGAGCATTGCCCTAGTTCAGCTCTGAAGGACATGCGGGTGCTGGCCAGCTGATTTATGGGCCTTCCAGGCCCATTAGAAGTTGGGAAAGAGGCTGTTTCGAGCCTCTGGAGGGCCTGGGTGTGTGGGGAAGGCCTTTTTTTCACTCTCCCCAGGCTCCAGAACCTTTCTAGGGAGGTTGGAGTGAATTGAATTATGGGTGTGGGCACGCCGACGTGCAACCTCCCAGGGCACCCCCCACTTTTGGCACACGATGGCAAAAAGTTTAGCCATCACTGTATTATAGTATTCCATTAGAAAAAAAAATCCTCAGAGCAGCAGTGCAGAAAATGCAGTGGAGATCAACAAATGAACATGATAAAAGGAAGTCAAAGCTTTGTTACTTAGGGGAAGGCCTGGAAAAAGAGACCACTATAAGGTGAATGTACTGGTGACCATACCTGAATATTTAGTTTCTTCTTGCTCAGACCTGTCTTGAGAAGGTGACACAGCATCTTCTCTCCAGAGTTTTCTAGAGCAGATTTTGAAGGCTGATGCATTCTCAAGGAATTTCAGCACCATTTACTATATACTAGGCCCATGATGGCAAACCTATGGCATGTGTGCCACAAGCGGCAAGTGGAGCCATCTCTGCAGGCATGCGAGCCGTCACCCTAGGTCAGCTCCACCACATGTGTGTCTCCCGCCAGCATCTAATTTTGGGGTATGCCACGCACACGCACCTGCACGGGGGGTTGAGATTCCCCCTGTGCCCTATTTTTGGTCCCAGGAGGCTTCTGGGAGGCCTGCTAGGCCCAAAGCAGGTCAGGTGGGGTCACACGGGGAATCACACACAGGGGCGAGGGAGCATGGGGGTCGTACACACATGGGGGCAAAGCATTATGGGTGTTAGCCATCACTGTACTACGCTGTAATGGCATCAACATGATTCAGATTATTTTTTTATGCTGCTCAACTCAAAACAACTCAGTATATGTAAGTTGTTGGGAGTTGTACAATAGGTCACATAGTAAGGTGGTTCATGTTTTGTGGACCTGGGCAAATTAACTGCAATTGTTACTACATGATAATCTATCCCATTTTGCACTGGAAATGACCTTGGGACATATACAGAAATTCCGATTAGTAAGTAGAATGGTTTGGCTGCTAAACCCCAACAAATAGAATTAAGACACCATTTAACTTGGTTTCATTTTACTAGTCCAGTTTGATAAAATAAGTAGTCGGTTGAGAGTTGGTTTGAAAGCACATTCATTTCCTTTATAGCTAAAGTCATCCACTTAGCATTCTGGTTTGCATATACTAGATATAGATGGCAACAATAATTAATTTTCCATGAGTGATGCCTTCTGCTTGAGCATAGCACAGTTGATTCTACTCTATAGAAGATATGCAGGTTCAATCGCTTCATTTTTCATAAGAGAATAAGGTTGTACTACTTAGTAAGCTAGAGAAATTCTGTCAAGGTGGCATCTCTTAAGAATCCAAGCTGTTATTTTTCTGGGATCTTGAAAAATATTTGAAAGAAGTTTTTAAAATTTTTTTAATGATTTTTAGAGCCATTAATTGTTTAATATGTATTTTAATTTTTTGTGATTTATGTATACTTTATGAATTATGGCTGTACACCGCCCCGAGCCCGCAGGGAGAGGGGCGGTATAGAAATTGAATTAATAATAATAATAATAATAATAATAATAATAATAATAATAATAATAATAATAATAATAATAATAATAATAATAATAAAAAAAAAAGTGCTTTACCTCCAAGCATTTTAGGACTAGTGGAACAGCCACATCCCCTTTAAGTATTAAAGCAGCTTTTTCTACCAGGTATGCACTGCAAATTGGGCTGAAACAATAAGTGTAACCATATATATATGGGCTTGCAGGCAACCTTTGAAGCAGTCGCTAAGCATTCCAAAGGATGCAGTTGCTTTAAAGCTGCAAGAGAGAAGTGAAGCTTCAGAGCTTCCACACGGTTTATGAAGAAACTTTATGAAGCATTTCTTTCAAATACTTGGCTTGATCCCTTTTTTTACCTTCCTGCTTTTCACTTTGTTATAGCTGAAGACTTGGAGCAAGAAAGAGCTTGGTGTGGCTAATAATATTCCCATTTGATGTGCAGTTTTGTTTGTGATAGGTGGTTTCCCCTCCCACATGATGTTCTTTCCCATTAAATTGTTTAAGGCTTTATTCTGGTTTTTAATTGTGTGCCACATAAAATTAGCTTTCAGTTAGTAGGTCAGACCTAAAACTCAAAAAATTACAAACTTCACTTGTTTTGACTTTTTCAATTTCAGAAAAATAAGATTTTATTAGAGTACTTTCTAAAGAAAGCTGTTTAAAACACCTTCCAATTTTGACTCCATGTTCTTTTCCATTTTTAATGATCTGAAATAAAAAAAATGTTATCAAGACTGTCATAGATTTCAAGTGTTTCAGCAAGATGAACAAAGTAAGTTGGTTCTGTTAACAAACAGGGTTTGTTTGTTTTTTTAGTTATTCACCAGTTTCTTCAAAACTTGATCTCTGTTAAATAGTTCCAGTCATAGCTGTGTATTTCAAATTGGAAGAGATCAGGAAATATAAATGTGCACACGAAACAAAACCAATGCAAACAAAAAATGCATATTATAGCTTTTTCTGATGCAAAACACCTATATTATATTAATGTAAACACTGGGCATTTACTAAAATACTCATAAGCATTGGGCAATATAGTGGCAGAATCTCAAAGATGCTATGTGATATCCTATATGCGTGATGGCGAACCTATAGCACGCGTGCTGCAGGTGGCATGTGGAGCCATATTGGTGGGCATGCGAGTATAGCTCTGGCGTGCATGTGCAAACCAGCCAGCTAATTTTCGGGCCTTCTGGCCCCAAAATGAAGTCACCAAACAGACTGTTTCTGGCTTCCGAAGGACCTATAGGGTAGGGAAGTCCTAGAGAGGCTCTGGAACCAGCAGAGAATAAAAAACAGCCCTAGCGTATGCCAAAAGCAGGAGGAGTGCGGAGGTCACATGTGTATGGAGGGGGGGGGAACATAAAGTTATGGGTGTGGGCACGCAGGTGACCCCCCCCCCCGCTGTACTCCCCCCACTTTTGGCAAGCGACCTTTTGGCAAAAAGGTTAGTCATCACTGTCCTATATGCCTTTTATTTTTTCCTTTATTGAACCTGTTTTATTCAGTGGAAGTTTTTGTTAACAGAACTAACTTTTGTTCTTTCAGTATAATTAAGAATGATTCCCTTTAATGTGCCTTTTCTTTCTTCTCTCTCAAAATCCCATTAAATAATCCTAATAGATTTAAATGGATGAAAGTCCAAATAACACTTAATATTTCTTATTTGTTACTGGAGTTTCATTGAGTTCCATTGGCTGAAATTCAGCAGGTAAAGGCAAAAGCTTACGAGAACAGTATGAATAGTGCTAGATGTAAGAGTAGATTCATTTCCTAACTTTGCTTTTATTGTAGCAGTGACTTAATGGGCAAAGTTATAGTCTATATTGTGGAAAGTAATGATCTGATTTGACTTTGGTCTCTTAATTGCATAGGCCTTACCTCAACTCAGGTGCCACTTCTCTCAAAGGTATCTATTATGTTCATAAAATGTTTTCAAAATGCAGAGATAAGGAGGACCAATTTTTTTTAAAAAAGATGTGGTGGCACGGTCTTTCTTTGCTTCATGAGATTTTCGACATGATTCTCTGGAAGGTCTTAAAATTGAATTATATTTAGAATTAACATGGGAAAGAGAAGCTTCAACTAACTAACTTGTTAGCTTGTTTTTTTCCTTCAATTGGAATACAGCAGAGTAGGCTAAGAAGTGAAGGTAACGCTGCTTGTGCAATCCTGTAGAAATTAGGTATATTATGTTCTAAACTGGCCTTGGAAATCTGGAATTTACTAAAGGCCAGTCTTTTCATAATTCAGTCAGGATAGTATTGTGTAAATAGATCAGATGGGCTATGAAGAGCTGTCAGTAGTTGTATGGCCTTCCATTTAATAGGGAAATAGACTCACCTTGAGCATTCAACACATAGCCCAGGGAAATAAATTCTTATTTTCCTACCAGTTGGTTGCCTCTGTCTTGAAGACTATAACTGCTCTTACTTGTTTATCACATATGTGCCTTCCGCAGTCGGAGGGTTCTCAGTAGATTGTGGTAATTAAGATCAACCAGACAAGGCACTCAGAATTAAAGCATTCACATTTTAAAAGTACAATAGATGATAAACATAAAAGGCATACATAAGAGCTGTCATTCACAGTGAGCTCTGAAAATAACTCAGTTTTCCCAGAATTTCTAGAAGGCTAAAACCTGGATTTTAGAAGAACAGTCTTGCTGGTGTGCAAGGTATTTTGAAACTCCTGGCTTGAGGGGAAATGTTTGTCCAATGAACGGTTATAAAATAAATTAAAATTTAAAAAATAAACATTTATTAAATAAAGATCCCTGCCTTGAGCCGGCTGGGTGGGTGGAGTACCGTGTAATGTAAGACCCCATCTTACATTTTTTGAACCCCAAAATAAGCGCCTGGCCTTATTATTTCGGGGCATATGGAACAAGATGGGGTTCCTCTTGCTATCTTACCTGATTTCCAGCTCTGTCTCCCTAACCCTAACCAGAAGAAATGTTGGGGACTGGCTGTGCATGTGTTTAAATATTTTTGCGGAGGGCTTATTTTCAGGAGGCTCTTATTGTTGTGCATGTGCTCAAAAGCCCAATTGGGCTTATTATCAGGGGATGTGTTATTTTTGGGGAAAGAGGGTAGAAGACCTATGATGTCCTTTCCAGCCCTATGATTCTAAGGTATCCCTGTTTTTCTTGCTGTCTTTGTGATCGAAGCTTCTGTATACCAGTAAAAAATTTTGTTCCCCTTCACTTCAGGGTGTGTTCAACTTTCATCCTCTTCCTTCTTCAAAGTCTTAGCAGTGTACATCACGATCTTGCCATATTTTACTTGTTCTATGGTATTTTTCCCTTCTGGAAAATCATTGCTTCCATTAATCTCACATGTTATAACTGCAGAATGCTGTCCAGTCATTTTGTTATCTGTATGAGGCTGTTTGAAGAAATCAGAACTGGCATGAAAAATCAGGAATTTCAATGAAGAGAACAACTGGCAAGGTTGGGCTTCTTGGTGATGAGGTTACTGGAACAGGACTTTGGAGAGATTCAAAGGCAGCCTTGATCACTCAGCTTTTCCTCGGTTAGAATAGTTGAAGGATGTTGCTGAATTCTCCAAAGCTTATTTTCCATTTCCCCCCTATTAGTTTTCATGTCATTTTATGAAAGAGTCTGTTTTAGACATTTTTCTTCTAGAGAAATTATCAGTGGAACCTGATGTTCTGCTTAATGGGTTACACCAGGAGTATCAAACTCAAGGCCCGTGGGTTGTATCTGGCCGATGGGGTACTTAGGACTGGCCTGTGGAGCTGCCCAGGAAATTGCAAAGGACTGGCCTGTGATGTCTCTGCCAGTGAAAATGGAGCTCACGATGGAGGCACATAGCCCTCACAAGCTCCATTTTTGCTGGCAGAGGGTTCTGAGCCAAAAGTCTGGAACCCGTTTTCACTGGCAGAGTGTTTGGGCCACCACAGCACTGCCCCTCCAAATCTGAGTGATGTCAAGCTGGCCATGGCCACCTGGGCCCGCCAAAGTAAAACAGAACCCTGATGCAGCCCTCAATGATATAGAGTTTGACTGAATATAGTCTTTCAGTATACGATAACCTCTTCAGTTGACTATAGCCTTCCAACTATATTTTTAAAAAGTTAGGAGATTGGTCCATCCTTGATCGATAGACCAATGGCATAATGTAATGTACAAAATTGTTCCTTTCCTTCAAAAGTTTCTGTTTAGTGGTTAATCCTCTGAAAATGATATCCATCCTACATTCTCTGATTGAAGGATGGCAGTGATTGATCTTCCCCAAAGATTTACCAAGCAAATATTTTGCCATAAGTTGAAAAGTCCAAAAATAAAAAAAATATGGCCTTTCTTCTACATTATTCTAATGCATACTAATTTCTGTGCTTCCTTCATTGGACTCATTAACCCCTTGTATAGCAGCTACGGGTAAATAAGGCAGAATAATCTCTCCTATTTTTCATGAAGTACCTTATGCCCTTCAGCATAAGAAGTTGGATTTTTATAATACATCTAGTTCCCTCTACTAAAACACAATGACAGAACAATTACAATCACACATATTCTAGGTATATGTCATTTCAGTTAAAAAAGGATTGGGATAACAGATGTTGAACCAACCTTAGATGATCACTTCTCTAATAGAGCAGCTAGCCTTGATAAATTGTAATCTAATTCAAGATAACTTTATGTGTTTGCATGTTAACGTTTTAAAGCAATGTGTTATGATTTGAATCTTACATCTTGGGAGTTCGTGGCCACAAAGGTTATTTAACGAGAGTCTGTAGTGAAGGAAAGGAAAGGAAAAATTGAAAACCACTGATCAAGGGCAATAGTTCTCAAACATTTTAGTCTCAATATGTATCTACCGTGTTTCCCTGAAAATAAGCCCTTCCCAGGTAATAAACCCTTTCCTGAAAATAAACCCTCCCCCAAAATAAGGCCTCCCTGAAAATATTTAACCGCATGCACAGCCGGTCCCCGCAATTTCCTCTGTTTAGGGGAGACAGAGCTGGAAAACAGGTAGGACGGCAAGTGGAGCTCTGTCTTGCTCCACACACCCCAAAATAATAAGACCTCCTCGAAAATAAGGCCAAGCACTTATTTCGGAGTTAAAAAAATATAAGACAGGATCTTATTTTCGGGAAAACACTGTATTGATACATCAAATTGTATCTATCAATATTTACTGTACTAGAAATTAAAACAGAAAATCTTTTTTAAAATAGACTTCATGGATGTCCTGAAATGATCTTGGGGTTCTCAAGGGTTCCCAGAGCATATTTTAAGAACTGCTGAAATACAGAATAATATCTATAGTATATTACTAATCTCTCACTGTCTGCTACAATATTGGTATGTCTTAATTTTTTCATTACCAACTAAAAACATTTGAACCAAGGTTAAAAAAAATTGAAAAGCTGTAGTAGCACAAGATGGAAGGAAATACTGTAATACTGCCAATAGTTTTTCTATACTTGGCTGCTGACTTTTCTTCTCTCTTAAATGAATATTGAATGACAGATTAAGTGATTTTAATTATGGGAAGGCAAAGAGGAAGCTGTTTAAAAAAGAAATGCTGGGTGACCCTTAAAATCCTTCGTATCATGAAACCAAGCTTTTTGTCACTTGATGATAACTTCAGTAAACATATATTTTTCTTTTGAAATATTTAAAATAGCATCTCAAACAATTCCCAGGTATAAGTGTTCCAGCAAGAACAGAGAACACTTAAATATCAACTTTCCTTAAATAGCTTCATGTTCATCCCAAGTAACCAGAATAGTAACAGATTTAAAGGCCTAGTCCTATTTTCCCCACCAACTGTTAAGTTGTAAATTAGTATTTCATGCTCTTTATAGCTGTAAAAATAGTTTATAACAATTGTTGTTGCTTTATCAAATCTGTACATTTTCTCCTACATGTCTTTCAAATTTAGTAAATACCTATAGTCAAAAGAAAGATAAATGTGTTCTTGGCTGTTTGTTACTTCAAATACATCAGTTCATTTATTTAAAACATTTATGTGGTGGCCTTTCTTAGATAATTAATTCTACTCCGTGAAGGACCCATTTGCAAACAGCAACATAAAAGAGCCCAATAACCAATGCTAATACATTCCAGAAAGAGGATGGAAATGCTAAGGAACCACATAACAAGCTTGTAAACAATTATATTGGGGTTTAATATAAGGCCTCATGTGAAAGGTCATAACAGTCTTCCATAGGGCAGATACCGCATTTTTTTGAAAGGGGCTTAGAATCCAAACCATATTTTTAAAAAGTGGTATTGCTATTGAAACAATCATTGACTAGACCAAGGGTGTCAAAATCAAGGAAGCAGCAAATGACCGGGCCACAATGCTTCTGCCAGTACAGCCCCTTCCAAGCTCTGTTTTCACTGGCAGAGGGTTGCAGCCAAAAACGGAGCTCGGCAGCCCATTTTCTCTGGCAGAGCGCTCTGGCCGCCACAGTGTTTCTTGACAGGAGTGACCCCTGGCTCCCCAAGGTCAAACACAACCCTGCTGCAGCCCTCAATGAAATGGAATTCGACACCCCTGAACTAGACTGTCATGTATATTATACCCAACTTGAGTTAGCCAGAACATTGGCTAATGAGTTGTAGTTTTTAATGGGATAAAAAAGGAAAACTATTAAATAATAATAATAATAATAATAATAATTTATTAGATTTCTATACCGCCCCTCTCCTCGCGGACTCGGGGCGGTGTACAGCCATA
>JANHFP010009876.1:75982-90616 GCA_032468135.1 Calamaria suluensis
CTTCCAATTCTACGCGGGAGAAAACCCGAATAACCAAAGATCCACATACAAATACCCGCAAAAACCTCAGAAAACATGTGTATATATATATGTATACACACACACACACACACACATATATACACACAAACACATACATACCCAGGGAGCCAAAAGGTTGGACATGCCTGCTGTAATAAGTACTAACAGGAAGGAAGATGCAAGTTATTTGAAATTGAAAATAAGGCTTCCTGTCTGCTCTTCATGTCAGTAATGAAAGAGAGGAAGTAGATAATGATTAAGGAAGGTAGCCTTGTGTTCAAATCCATTTTCATTTACAAATTTTATTATTAATTCAATTCTGCCACTAATAAATAGATTATATTGTTAAAAACAAAAGTATTCTAATCTAATAACTAATCCATTGCTGATAGACATTAAAAATGTTTTGCCAGTAAACCTTTGTGGAAAGACGACATCAGTTAAACTTCAGGAAAATAAGTTGGTTTGTGCTATAACTAACTAGATAAAATCTTTATAAGATATTATGCAACGTAAGTGCCTCTAGGTCTTTTAATTTCAAAGCACTTCCATGCAGTTGTAAAAACAAAAGGGGATTTATAATCCCTTTTCTCTGTCATTTCCCAGAAGTAAGGAGTCACATTTCCCTGAAGCTCTAATTAATCTAGAAAAGGGTAAATAAAGATATAATTCCTTTGTTGGTAGCAGCTTATATGTGAGGAATTGAGACCAAGGAACTGTGAGGGAAGAAAGCTAAATTTAGTATACTTTGATATATATTTTTCCATTCAGATTGCCTATCCGTATAGTTGCTGGGGGATGTGTAGAATTTCAGGACATTTTGATCACATACTTACTGTCCTGAGAAAAAGAGATTCAAAAATGGATTTGTATTTTTTTTCCTGCTTTGAGGTGCTGATCAAAATTTCTGTACCATATTTTGTATATATATTCTGTAGATATATATTATTACATCTTGGGTTCTTTTGCTATACAGCACATTCTTGGTTTATTACATTTTTTTTCCATTTTGAAATAACTGAAGTGGTGTGCTGCCCCAAAAATGCCATATTAACCATACACCTATTATAATTTGGCTAACAAAGATAATCCTTGTTCTGATCCAGATAACAGGAGCTGATAGAGCTTGTTGAACTAAATTTAGCAATCCCCACAAAGCAGTGACTTTTCTTTTTTCTAGATTTTGGCAACACATAAAAATTGATCTTGCTCCTTCCAGAATGTTCCAATATACCATATTGCAAGTCTCTACCCTACTGCTAACTTGTAAAAGAATATATAGAAGGATGTGGTCGTGCAATTGCACAACTATGAATCTTTTTTTTATTCAAGATTGTTTCAGCGGTAGGCATATTGAATTATGTGAACCTGTGGGTGTGTAGTTGCGATGGAATGTGGGAGAGATGTCCTTTCTTAAAAGGTTGTCATGCATAATCACTAAATAAAAAAGTAAGGAGGGAGTATGGAACTTAGAGAAGCTATTGGAGAGTCCTCAGTTGCCCTCAGGTTTACATTGTATGTTTAAGAGATTTTTAAGAAACCTTATCTTAGAGTTCAAGACACCAAAATATTACACAAGGGGTGGCTTTTAAACCTCACAATGTTACAAAGCACATGCTTTTTGTAGGAACAGAACTGAACAGAATAGAACAACAGAGTTGGAGGGGTCCTTGGAGGTCTTCTAGTCCAACCCCCTGCTTAGGCAGGAAACCCTATACCATTTCAGACAAATGGCTGTCCAATCTCTTCTTTGAAACTGTTTAAGTTTTGAAGTGTTTGAGCATTCACAACCTCTGGAGGCGAATTGTTCCACTGATTAATTGCTCTGTCAGGAAGTTTGTTTGAAGTTTAGGAATTGTGAAATTGGTCACAATGGTTTTTCCGTTATGCTAAATTTTACTTGGTTATTTTTTCTGCTGGTTTCATTCATCTGATAAAGCCTTAGATCCTTCAAGTATGATAGTCGAATGCTTGTCCTTCACACCATCAACCTGGCAGCTTGGCTGCTTTTAGAAGCAGGTCTGTTGCCTGGCAACAATGAGGCAGTACAAGATGGCTTCATCCAGGTTTGCTTCAGAATAGCCTTAACAGCCTTACTAAGATGGAGAATAATGCACTGGCAGCTTATCTTTTGGGGATATTTAAAATTAGTAAAGCCTATATCCCATATTCTTGTTCACGTTCACTCAAGCTCACAGCTCGAGTAAGTGAAAGGCATGTATTAAAATACAGTTTAGTTGTTGATTAACAAGGGCTGTGTTTGGAGTGCCTTATATAGTGGAAAGATGGAAAAGACATTTTACTTGGATGAAGTTCAGTAATTGTTGCTTTGTTAAATCTTTAGGTTTAACACTGTTAATTAATTGTGGATTGATATTGATAGCACAACTGCTATATATATATATTGGGGAAATGTTTCCAATTTAACAAGCAGACCAGTTCAGAGCTAAGAGTGTGCCTGAAGGCAGAGTTCTTCCAACTTTGACCTTGTGAGTTACATCATGGCTGGTGTGTCCCAAAGGTGCTTTTCAAATGTTTTGCTTCTCATCCAAGAAGCTTCTTCAGTTCAGATAACCATGACCTCATGATTGAAATTCTCTATAGATATGGCTGGTGGTAGTATGAAACTGAAGTCTTCATACTTAGAATATATTTGGTTTAAATATGCTTAGAATGTATTTGGTTTAAAAGAAACTCAAATCTATATCCCATTATCCTTATTCTAACAGATTCTTTTTTAAATAGATAGTAATATGAATTATCTTTCTCCTCCCTCTCCCCCCAAAAAAGTTGAAAATGACATTTTGCCAGTGAATTAAGCATATTTGTTTGAAGCCATACAATTTTCAGTTTACATTGGAAAACTTTCACATTGATAAATCCACTAAGAAATTGAAACGGCCAAACTTACAGAATGTTGTTTTAATAACTGATATTTATTTATGCAGTGGCATTAGTCTTATTTCATAAAATATATTCAAATTTTGTGTAGTGAAACATGCAAAGGCAATTACTTATTATTGGAAGATGTATTTTTTTACAAATAGAAACAATTTGTGGTTATGTGTAAACGTATTTTCAAACAAATAAAATTCTGAAAGCCAATTTTTAAAATAAGCCGTTAAATTGGCAATTCTAAAATGATGACATGATGTTGAACTTTAAACATCATTAAATTATAAATTGTTCTGCTTCTTGGATGCTAGCTAACCTGCACATAATGGAATATATTTCTTTTAAAAACAGATATTGGTACTTTAGAATGGAATACAGCATATTGAAATGCAGGACTGTGGCAGGGACACCAATAAAACTGTAATTTTACTATCTAGACCTCAGCTGTTCCCTTTTTCTTTTGGAGGGACTCCTGCCTTAAAATTCAACAACAACATTTCTTTGCAGAAGATATTTTTTCAAAAACATATTTTTTTTACTTTATCTTTTCCCTGTGCACTTAGGGCAGGTTGATTACTGATTTTTATCCCTTCTTCTAAATAGTGTTCTGACTCTCCCAAATTCCTGGGTAAACAGACCTAAGCAGTTTCAGTATAGTCATTTTAATGATAGACAGGACTTGTTGATCTTTTAAGAACTAATTGTATGGGGCGTTGGTCCTACCTGATACGCCCATTTTCAGATGGTGTGTAGAGACTCCAGGCATATCACTTTTGTCCTATAGCTCTATAGCCTGGGTCTAAACTGGAAAAAAAAACCTCTGCAGATGCTCCCCAGTTTCAACAATGTTATAGCAATGTCTCATGATGTAATACCTGCAATGACACCCCAAAGATACTCCGGATCAGACCCTACCGGTGGGGCAGGTAGGACCGAACCCCCTTTTCCAGCATGGGACTCCAAGACTCCAGGCATGGCACATACCACAGCTGACTGGAGTGCTCACAGGAGGGTACCTGTCTGGTCCAGCTCACCAGTCTTTCCCAGTACTCACTGAAGGAACTCATCTGCCAAAGGTAGCCTTGGCCAAGGCAAAAGAATCCAGTTGGTAGTGCCTGATGAAAGGCGACGGTGAAGACCAAGCTGCTGCCGTACAAATCTCCTCCACTAAATTCTGAGTTGCCCAGGCTGCCGTCGTGGCACCACTTCTGGTAGAGTGTGCTGTGAGTGCCCTGGGTCCCAGAAGAGCCTGCAAGTCATATTCCTTGGCAATGGTCGCCTGAAGCCACCTGCCTACTGTTGATGCAGTAATTTTCCACCCCATCAGAGCCGGATGGAATGATAAAAAAGCACCTCAGTCTTCTTGAATATCTCTATCTGTTTTATATAGATAGGTAAGGCTCTCCTCACATCTAGAGTGTGCTACTCCTGTTTTCTGGAGTGAGATGGATAGGCACAGAAATCTGGCAATATTAACTCCTATGCTCTATGATCTTGGGCATAAAAGCTGGGTCCAGTCTTAGTACTATCCTATCAGCGTGGAAGATGCATAAATCTTTCCCCACAGAAAGAGCAGGCAGCTCTGATATCCTCCTGGCTGATGTTATGGCCACTAAAACACCACCTTGTAAGTGAGAAACTGGAGGTGGGTAGTTCTTAGGGGTTCAAAGGGTGCCCTGATGAGGGCCTGCAGCACCTTGGCAAGATCCCAGGTGGGATGTCTATGAACCATCAATGGTATTAAATTGGTGGCTCCCTTGCATCTTCGCACTTCTGGGTGGTGCACTATGAACTCTAGATTCCCACAAGTTAAAATTGATGCTAAGGCTGCTACCTGCCAAAAGTGGGGAGAGAGCAGGGGTTCATGCATGTGTGTGCCCACACCCATAAATATACATACCACGCCCCACACACATGTACACATGACCCCCACACACTCCCCTAGCTTTTGGCATGTGATGGCATGGTAGGGTAGGTCTATTTTTTGCTCTCTGCATGCTCCAGAGACTTTCTAGAGCCCAGGAGGGTGAAAACAGCCTTCCCCACCCCCTGAAGTCCCTCCGGAGGCTCGAAATGGCCTGTTTACCAACTTCTGGTGTGACTGGAAGGCCCATTTTTCACTCTCCCCAGGTTCTAGAGCCTTTCTAGGAGCCTGGGGAGGGTGAAAACTGCTTTCCCCAACACCAGAGGCCCTCTGGAAGCTGGAAACAGCCTGTTTCCTGACTTCCAGTGGGCCCAAGAGGCCCAAAAGTCTGCTGGCCAGCGCATACCTGCATACCGGAGCTGAGCTCACGTGCCCCTATATGGCCCCGGAAGCCACCTGTGGCATGCATACCATAGGTTCACCATCACAGGTTTGTTACTGAAAACTTGACTCTGCATACCGACAAAAATAAGGCTTTCAGAAGGGAGGGGAGGGTCAGCAATCAAACCTCTTGGACGTTGATAGCAAAACTCTCCTCTTGTCCCTAGATTCCACCAAAACTTCTCCTCTTATTGTCTGCCTGCCAGTGCTTTAGCCACAGGAGATGCCTTGCCATGACAGACGAAGCAATGGTCCTAACTCAAAATTTCACAGAATTCAACATAGTGTCCTCCATGAATGTTGGAGGTCCTGGTCTATCTCCCAATCAGGAAGGCAGCCTGAAAAACTTCCACTTGGTCTGGGGCCAGCAATATCTTGGAGACTTCACTCACTGCCAGGCAGATAGCCTCTCATGAGTGTTACCAGCCAGCAACACTTCTAATGGCTTTCCTAGGTAGCATGGTAGAGCTCACAGCCCCCATGCTATTCCACAATTCAAAATGGCGCCTACAAGCCTCTTGCAGTCTCACACCCAACCAGACCACACAGCCTCTAGATGCTTACAATGGTGCCAGCAGCTACAAGGAGCCTCAAAATGCACCAGATCCAATCTGTTCCTCCACCGAGGGCATGATCCTTCCTTGTTGTGGGGTAGTGGGCCAATGGCCCTTCATGCTGTCCCCTGAAAATGCCTTCCACAGTTAGTGGAGCCTTTTCTGGCCTCCTTTTTCTGCAATTCCCACTCCTGAAACAGCGAGCTCAAGCCTAGGACTCCTCACACTGTAATCTTCTGTCTCCTCTTCCCTTGTACTTATTCTAAGCACTGTGCTGTCAAAATGCTCTTTTTTAGAGCTCACTCTGCCACGTCTATATAGAGCTATAGACTGAGTCAAGACTGGGGAGCATCATCAGAGGCCATTTCTTAAGTTTAGACTGAGTCTATAGAGTTATATGACAAGAGTGATACCCGTGCCTGGAGTCTTGGAGCACCATGCTGGAAAATCACAGTGTATCATTATGGTGCATATTTTTGTTCACAGTTTTCTCTGTTGGGCACAATTTCTACAAATACCCTTTTCATGGACGTACACATTTCTGTACTGATCATCCCCTAATTCATTTTTTCCCATTTCTGAACGTGGAAGTTTCAAAAATTTATATACACTTCAGGTTACTAAATTTCAGTTCAAAAATATGTCTAAAAATTCAAAATAAAATCACAGAATGAATTTCTACCTGCTTCCTACTTAGGGCTAACTAATACATTTTGCTAAATAAGGAGTTCAGTTATATTATCCCAAACAATGCAGTTATTGTCCAGTGCTGTTCAGAGACTGCTATTTTGGTCAGTGTTCTTCCTTCTTTGAAATATTTTTGTATTTGGAGCTTTTATTCACTGTGGCATCTCTGACTTAGAGTCACAGAATATCTTTTTGAGTGACTGAAAAGTGCTCCAAAGCACCAATTTTCTTGGGACTAAATTAGCTGGCAGTTCTAGTTCCAAGCAATTTTACAAGCCAAATAGTGTTCTTTAGACAATTTAGTGTATCTTAATGAATCACGTAAGAGTGTTGTATAACTTTGTAAATGAAATTTTGATGAAGGAAGGCTCTTTTAAGACAAACCTAAGGAATTCCAGGCCCTGCTTCTGAATTTAAGTTAGGCTTTCAATGAAAAGGATTATGTATTTCAGTCGGATTAAAATAGATGAAGAGATATTTTATCAAACCTTAGTGATAAAAAAATTAAGTTGCACTGACTTTTAGAAATCCTTTATATGAAAAGCAATACTTAAGAAAAATCTGACCTACATGGGAAAAATGTGTGATAAAGCAGTTTTATATATTTACTATTTAGCATATCCATTCTGCCGTAACATTGATTATTAGTTACAGCAGCTTTTTCCAGCTGGCACCAATTTCACAAAGTTCAGGTTATACTTCCTTACTTTAAAAAAATGTATTTCAAACTGTGTGAAGTAACTTCTCTAAATAAAGTCACTTTTTTATAATAAGGAACTAGAACATTTTATGCAATTGCTAACACATGGGGTAGCATTATTTATATTTTTCCATTTGTCATAGATACATGTAATTTTGTTGCCAACCTTCTGTAATATAATAATTGGAAAGCACAAATAAGGGGGCAGGGGACTAAAGCTTTCCTGAAATATGTTTATACTTCATTTTTCGGCTTGTTCAGAAAACATTTTTGGCTTCCTGAGCTTCAATCATAACAAGACAGAAATTAATGATATCTTAATAGTAGTTTTATCAGCAGGGTGTCCACACTATATAGCCAGTAAAATCAATTGACATAACTTAATTTCCTGAAAAAAATGTTTTTTTAAAAAAAAAATCCAAGTGAAAGGCAACACGAAATAAAAATGCTTTAGTTATTTCTTGCCAGTAAAAAAATCTGCTCTTCACTGGTAATTGGCAATTATGATTTAAAAAAAAAAAAACCAGCCGGCTGGGCTGTTTCTTTTTTCTTTTTTTCCTGGCAAGCAAGGAATAAGATGTCTATGGTATTTGAGTGCATGCAAGTGATAGCTGTACTCAGGACCTGATCAGTAGCCGCATCAGAACCCCCCCAGCAGGTAAAGGAATGGGTTATGCAGTAGAATTATGGTCAGGCAAATCTGACACCATGACACATGACAAAACTAAACTTAAATATTACTGTATTTTGCCCTGCTTCCCTGTCTCCATTCTTTGCCCTGCACACATATATGGTAGTATAATCCTTTAAAAAAAAAAAAGCTCTTATTAAAACTTTTAAACAGATAAATAAAATCTAAGGTAACAGTAAACAGAAAAAGAAAAGTAAAAGCAAAAAACATAAGAAAAGGGAAAAAAGAAAAGAAAAAATAAAGAAAGAGGTATAAAGGCGTAACTTTCAGTACTCTTCAGGACAGTTGTAAGTGCAAATATATTTTAACCTCTCTTTCTAAAGTTGCATTCTATTTCTACAGTCTTTCTTATCTAATTTTCAAAACCATAAGTCTCTAGTTGATCCCCCCATTTTTTACGCAAATGTCCGTAAGAGGCTTCCATTCACCAATTAATGTAAATAATGCTTCTTCTCTAATCAAATAAATTAATTTATCCATTTTAGCAAAATCCGTCAACTTCACCAACTATTCCTCCTTAGTGGCTGGTATTGAATCTTTCCTTCTCTGTGCGCACAGTAATCTTTCCATTGGATCACATATTGAAATAATCTTCTATAGGGTTTTTTTTTCTAACTGCTTGTTCATTAATCGTAAAGTTCTAGCTTCAATGGAATATTAATCCATTCCATTAATCAATGGAAGATTAATATTCCATTGAATTAATATTCAATGGAATATTAATCTTTAAAATTCTGTGTATCAAAGTATATATTGGGATCCAAAAATTTCCAGCCTTTTCAGCTTGTTCATCAAGCATGATAAAATGTTGTGTTGTTCATAATGCCAGCATACATTTGAAGCACCTAGATGCATTCAACTTCAACTCCCAAAATTCTCAGCCAGCAAGCTTTGCTGGCTGAGGAATTCTGGGAATTGAAGTCCACAGGTCTTCAAGTTGACAAGGTTGGAGATCCCTGTTCCAGATGATATAATACTGAATGTTTGTATCTCTTTAACCCTGTTGCCTTTAACCCTCTTTATCTCTGTTGCCAGTTACCGAGTCTAAGGGTTGTATTTGGTTTTTTAACTTCTTTCTGATTAAAGGTTAAAACGAACCTGCAGGGGCACAGTAGGATTTGGTACCACCATTAATGTGTGGTATGCCAAGCTTCTTGTCCACTTTTGCCTTTTTTGCTTTTAAACTTTCCTAGGAAATTCTAGGGCATGGATGGGGAAACCATGGCCCTTTTATGACTTGTGGACTGGCTCAGGAATTCTGGGAGTTGAAGTCCACCGAGTCATAAAAAGGCCATGGGTCTCCACTTCTGCTTTAGGGCAACAAAGAAGAACAGCCACAGAGAGCGTGCTGATCCCAAACAACCCGAGTCTCCTTGTGGTTTAATATAATCCCATTAGGTTCCTATACAAATGGCATTCTTCCCTCCATGAAGCAGTAATAGACAAAATAGGCGAAGGATTTATGATCTGCAAGTAGAGTTAACTCACGTGTTTTTTAAAAGTAGGCAACCGTCTAGTCCAATTATACAGTCATTTACATGATCAAGTTGCTTTTTTTTCATTGTGCAGGTTTCTTATGCACGGCCAAGTTCAGCTTCTATTAGAGATGCAAACCTGTACGTCAGCGGTCTCCCAAAAACTATGACTCAGAAAGAGCTAGAACAGCTGTTTTCCCAATATGGACGTATTATTACTTCCCGCATTCTCGTTGACCAAGTCACTGGTAAGTAGAAAGCTGCTCTGCCCTGTCTTTCTCAGCCTTCAAAACATATAAAAGTTTATGTGGGGCAGAAAATACAATTTTCTGCTGGAATTGTTCATAAATATGCATGGATAAAAATAACTCCTGGTTTGTAGTCAGGCAATGCTGAGTCATTTCCACCTTGAAGCTGAATATTTGAAGCCTGTTTCATGCCTTGTAATAAATTTATAGTTGCTGTAATCTCAAGCATTGAATGAAGAAAATGTTCCTTGTAAAATGCTAAAAAAAGTGTATATTTTAAAAGGGGGAAAAAAAGGAAAGCCTTGTACCATAGTGCTTCTTAGCAGTTTCTTTAAATTAAGAAAACGTAAAATACAAACTCAAAATCATCCTTTAGGCTTTAAATCAAACCTTACAATTTCCATTTTTCAATGTTGGGATAATGCAAGATCCTGAGAAAACTGAGCTACACAGATTTTTTTTTAAAAAAAGGAAATTTAGATGAAATTAAATTTCATCTTATTTCCAAACTGTGTTTAGAGTATGAAACACAATAATTTGTAGTTCAGATTTCTACTTTGCAATTTCTGGAACATGTTAGTTGATGTGGTATTTACTGGAACTCTACCATCATGCTTTAAGCAAACTTACTGCCAAATGGAAAATTGTTAAATTCGTGGAGAGTTCACCTATCAATTATATTTTTAAATGTCATATCAAATTCTGCTCCCAGTAAAAATCATTGTGCCTCAATGGCAGATGGCAGTTGCCAGTGGTTCAGATAAGTAGTCTTTGGTTGTCTTTGAGCTTGGTTATTTTCTTGCAGACATTTCATTAGTCAAACGAGGTAACATCATCAGATGATGAGCACTGATGTTACTCAGTTTGGATAATGAAACATCTGCAAGAAAACAACAAGCTCAGAGTGCATCAAAGGACCTCTCATTTCAACCCTGAGCTACACATATTTTTTATAGGTTCAGATAAGTATTTTCTTAAATCTGCATCATATATTAGAGATTGAATTTGTGAGCTTTCCTTGTAAGCAATAGGTTTTACCAATTGACATCTGGTAAAATACTGAGAGCAAAGACACTGTGTGTGTGTGTGCATTGGCACATATGCAAGAAGTATGGGTTTCAAGTCTGCAAAGAGTATTGGAAGCATGAAATCACGAAAAATGTCCTTGAGAATGGTATGATCAAGATTTTGTGGGACTTTAAAATACAGACAGATAAGAGCCTTGAGTGCAATAACCTGGACATTACCATCATTGGCCCAATTTCATGCACTTTGTGGAAATCTTGATCCCAGGGGATAGTCGTATCAATGAAAAAGAATTAGAAAAATCACAAAGTATAGAGACCTGCAGATTGAAATACAACAGCTACTGGAAAAAGCCAACGGAAGTGATCCCTATAATAGTCGGCGCCCTGGGAGCAATACCCCGTACATTGAGTCGGCATCTGGAGACATTGCAATTAAAAGGACTAACGAGGACAGCTGCAGAAGGCTGCCCTATTTGGGACAGCCTTCATTTTCCAAAATATTTCTACAAATCTTAGGTGCCAGGTTGGAGCCCTAATTGTAGTACGATCCAGTTGTGATATTTTTTGCAATATTGCTTGCTTATCAGAACTGTGTAATCACTATTGATGATTAGTGGGTATGGGTGTTTGTATATATGTTTTCGTAGGTTTCACAAGTATAAATATGTAGGTCTTGGTGTATTTGGGTCTTTTTCTGTGTAAGATTGAGAGTAACTTGGCAACATTTCAACGAGGTCATACTCAACCTCAGCCACTCAACCCATTACCCAGGTCATTACAACACAAAAGACTATTGGGCACAAAGCCAGTACCTCAATCACACAGGATGTTACAAAACAGCCAACTAATCTGCAAACATCAGCTCCATCAACCAACCCGGATGATACAACACAGCCAACCAACCCGCTTACAACAACAAAGTCAACACCCACAACAGTATTTATAGAGGGACGGCAGCTCCAATCATACTTTGCTTGCACAAGCACGAAGCTGAAAACACCAGCCTGAAGATGACGAGTGGGACCTCGTCAAAATGTCAACAAGATACTCTCAATCTTACTTGGGAAAAGACCCAAACACACCAAGACTTGCATGTACAGCTGATATGCCTTCATATTTTAGCTGATATGAAAAAAACATACATATATAGTTATGGTTATAGTTTAGTAATATTGCTTATATCTTTTTTTAGTCATCTCTGTTGATGGAAAGAATTGATTAATGGATTACAAGTTGCTGCAGCCAAGATTTCAGAACTACTTATCTGAACTTAAATGAGCTGCCTCTTTAAAGACAAAAAACATCTCCAAAATTTTGAAGCTCTGGGAAATGAAATGACATTTTTAGAGAAAACGTTTTTGCAAAGTAAACTTTTACAGTATAGTAAATATTCCTGTATTAAATGTAGCAATATATATTATATTATAATACAAAATTGCCATTTGATATATTCATAAATAGAGTAATGCCCTTTACCTATCTAATAGCACAATGCTGTGCAAATCCTAATGAATTCAGCAGAATTGATCCTGGTAAATATACATAGAATTGTAGCTTCACAAAGTTTTTTTGGGTTTTTTTGCTACACTTTTGTGTGTAATACATGGGAATAAGTCTCACTAAACAGAGCAGGAGTTTCTTCTCTAAGTAAGTAAGCCTAGGATTGCTGTGCTGGGTTTCTCGGAGGCTGCCTTCATCGTAATCATTTTAATGGAGAGATGAAAAGGTCTGTTACTAGATCAAAACGCATCTAATAAAGGATAGTTTCCTCTAATAACGTCAGATTAGATCAGAAGTTAGCAGAACAAAGCAAATAGCATTTTACAAGCAACACGAATAGGGAGGGGAAGCCACATATCCTTCTTGTATGGGAAAAAACAGGTATGTCCATTTTGCCTTGCTCCCTTCTTCAATTCCAAATTAAACATCCAAACCTTCATATTCCTTGACAAAGAGAAATAAGGCTGTTTGGAGATTGCAGACTTCTCAGAGTAGCATTTCTTTACCTTGACAATAAAGGTGTTTTGCTGCAGGAGACAAGCTGGCAGAAGTATGCAGTGACAGCATAAGACAGATTGTTATATAGGTAGTTATAAGGTTAGTTGTTATAAAAGTCTACTCTAAAGTCATTAAAATAGTTATTTTCCCTAAGGAAGGAACCTTAGATGCTTAAATCATTTCTCTGTTTTACCCCCTGTAATAATAGCAACAGTTATAATGCAAATATCCTATATATGCTTTCCAGGACTGTCAATTGTATTATTTTAAATACACCTATAACTACATATTTTATTGTGTATGTGTCTGTGTGTGTATTTACTACATTTCAGTCCTCTCACTTCGGATTAATTGCTGGCTTGGGAGTAGTTGTCGTTTTACAGCACAGATGAAAATCAACAATATATTATCTAGATGTTTTTGTGTTTCAGTATGTTGAACTTGGTTTCCATAGACTTTTCATCTGTATCATTATTTGGTACAAGTGCATTTTTATATGTGTGTTTGTGAAGGCACCTGGTTACCTAAATATGAGAGGGAGCAACTGGTTGTGGCCCGACTCGTACAATGACTAGGTTCCCCTCCTCCCCTCCCCGAGCTCAAGAAAAATATCAGGGAAACTTCCTTAAATTAGAATTGCTTCTAAACCACAGCTAGACAAAGTAGGATGGGCTGACAAAGAATAGAGCAAAATTTTCCAAACAGCTCTGTGGTCAGTTGGGATTTGAACAGTGATTTCTGTGGTGCTATAACGATTAGGCGATTGTCTCTAGTCCTTCACAGGTATTTCAGGATGAAGTGTGTGCAATAGATTCCCCTTTCCTGCTCCCAGCCATGCATGTTCACATACATACATTCTCTTGCAACGCTTCATGTCACAGACTGATGTTGTATTTAACTGTAAGCAATCAATTAATAATCCTGGATGTACTTTGAATCAGTGGTGAAATTCATTTTTTTACTACCAGTTCTGTGGGTGGGGCTTGGTAGGCGTGACGGGAAGCATACTGCAAAATCCCCATTCCCTCCCCACTTCTGGGGGAAGGATATTACAAAAGCCAGAGGTGGTATTTGCCAGTTCTCCGAACTACTCAAAATTTCTTCTATTGGTTCTACAGAACTTGCTTTGAATCCATGAAAATTTAGTTCAGTACACTGATTTGGATATCTCCATATATATTTGCTTGCAACAACATTAATTTTCGTGATAGATTTTTTTCTGTAGTAAAACGTCTTGGGCAAGTTGAATGGCAAAATAGAAATGTCTGATCCTGTTCTCTGCTACAAGAATTCCCTTCTACTGGTTGGGTTAAAGCTGCCAGGATCTGAGGACTTTTTATCCATTCTCCTGGATGGGGTAGCACTTCCCAGTGAAGGATGTTGTGCAGTCTGAAGGTCTTCTTGGACTCACACCTCCTGCTCAAAATAGCAGGTAGCAACTCTATCCAACTCTACCCTAGTTGAGGAGGGTTTTCTGTGGGTCACTCAAGCGTAGTCACCTCAAGGTTTGATTTTCAGTCCGCTCTACATGGGCTAGCCTTGAAAACCAATTGGAAGTTTCCACCACAGAATGCAATGATGTGGGAGTTGATGGACAGTATGTATGTTCATCTCTTCCATGAGCATCACTGGTTACCAGTCTACTTCTAGGTGCAATTCAAGTTACTGGTTATGACCTATAAAACCCTTCATGACATATAGGCAGATTATTTAAGGAGCCACCTAGCTCCCATGGTTTCGGCATGGCTGGTACAGCTAGCTTGACATGCTCTGAGTCACTTCAATTAAACAATGTCAGCTAGCGAGACCCAGGAAGCCACTTTCTCTGTTGTAGCACCCATCATTTGCAATGAGATTCCCCTGAAATCTGTAGGCTCCCAGCCTGTTCACATTTCATAAAACCTTGCAGTTGTGGTTGTTCTCACTATGCCGCCTTCAGTACGACCTAAGCATAGCTCATAAAATCATCTGCTACAATGTCCTACCTGTCAAAGACTACTTCACCTTCAACCACAACAATACAAGAGCACAC
>JANHFP010009876.1:102923-115207 GCA_032468135.1 Calamaria suluensis
TGCAAGTAGAAAAAATAGGGACCACCTTTGGTGGGAAGGTAACAGCGTTCTGTGCGCCTTTGGCGTTTAGTCATGCCTGCCACATGACCATGGATAGCGCTGGCCCTTCAGCTTTGAAAGGGAGATGAGCACCAGCCCCTAGAGTCAGAAATGACTAGCACATATGTGTGAGGGAAACCTTTTTTATGGCTTACTTTATTAGCTTCTTAGCATTGTTTAGGGCACCCAGTATCTGCCCTTTAAATGACTTATTTGGGAGTCTTTTATATCAGTCTTTCACTTTGAAAGAATTTGGATGTCTTATGTACTCAAAGGACATTTTAACAATGTCCACCAGCAGGTGTGCATTTTCTTTTAGGCAATGCATTTGTACTATTTACTTTTTCACCATTCTATTATTAATATAATTATCTTTTGAAAATAAAAAAATACATAGAGGTGAGTTAGTATTTTACTAAGGTTTTTAAAAGGAACTAAAGAAAAGATTCTTGAAGTTGAATACTAGCGCTATAAGCAAAACTCTTACTGTTCTTTGCTTGCTAGCCCTTAGCTAAAATAATAGAGATTTATGTCTCACTGTGTCTATCTAAAAGCACAACATGATTTTTAGTAAGATGGATTATCTCAACAGCACCTTTCTATGCAGCTCATATTCTGTAGAACTGGTAGCTGGAGCCATTGGGGGGGGGGGTGTCCACACACCTGTTAATAGATACAGAGTTTTGAACAAAGCTAGTTAAAATTAAAGCGCTTAGTTTTTATATAATTTTGTTTATATTATTCCCAACACACAAAAAGCAAATTCTCAAGAGCCCACATTCCAAACGTGGCAATCCCAGTATTTCTTAGGCTTTCTAATAGCTTGCTTTTCTATCATATCAGCAGAATAATCTGACTTGAGAAAGACTTAACTACAGAACATCATGACAACTATATTTTATTGTTCGCAGTAAATTTATTTTAAAGTCACATAAGTGGCACATACCTTTGGTCCAATGGCACTGTAACACTAATCAAGTGCTTTTTTAAAAAAATAAATTATCCTGTCTTTATAGTTTTTATCAGTAACTCAAGGTGACAAAAACACCTAATAATCCTTCCTCTTCCTGGTTTTCCCACAACTGCCTTATGAGTTGGATTGGGCTGAAGGCAAGTCACCCAAAGTCACCCAGCTGGCTTTCATGCTTAAGGCAGAACTAGAACTCAAAGTCTCCTTGTTTTCTAGCTCAGCATCTTAACCACTACACCTTACTGCCATTGCATATGACTATAAATAATGTAACAAAAATGCATACTTGAAGGAAGAAACAATTGGTCCACGAGATGTGGGCAGAAAGGCACTTGGTTTAAGTTTCTTAAAGCATGTTGATATATAAAAATAGATTCTAATCTTGAAAAAAAATTGTTCTAAAAAAGAATTTTGTCTTTCTTTTTTCTTTTTTTTCATTGATTAGCAGGTTCTCTCCAATGACCATTGATGGAATGACCAGTTTGGCTGGGATCAATATCCCAGGACACGCGGGAACCGGATGGTGCATTTTTGTATACAATTTAGCTCCTGATGCAGACGAGAGCATCCTCTGGCAAATGTTCGGACCCTTCGGAGCTGTGACAAACGTGAAGGTTATCCGCGACTTCAACACAAACAAGTGCAAAGGTTTTGGATTTGTGACTATGACAAACTATGATGAGGCCGCCATGGCAATAGCCAGCCTGAATGGATACCGCCTTGGAGACAGAGTCTTGCAGGTTTCCTTTAAAACAAACAAAACGCACAAAGCCTAATGAGGTGTCCCCAGCCCAATTTATATTTGAAAACTATTCAACAAAGGCAAGTTAAAATAAACTTTATACATTAGTATATGTCTTTGTAAAGTCAGTGTTGAGATGGGGAAAATAACAGACTAGCATCCTAAGAAATATTGCGAGGTTTTTTATTGCTAGTATTTGAATTAAACTTCTTAAATATCTTATGTTTGAAATATGGACAAGAGGTACAGGGTTTTTACCTGTCACAATGCATTCTATTGCCTTCTTTGAAGAAGGTGGACCTTTTAAAAAAATGTTTGAGCTAAGGGAAGAAATTTTATTTTACACGACTGCCTTGAACCTGTGAGTAGATATTGAGGCTTTGTGTTAAAATTCCTGAGTTAGTTAACCTTATGTTGTGTTTGAGTTACACTTTAATGCCTTGCTGTTTAGTCTGTTCAAGAAGTGTTTTGAAGTTTACATTTTTATTTATAAAGTTTAAGAATATTTATTTTGTAACTATGATTTGGGTTGGGGAAGGGGGGTGGTGCATTATAAAAGCCTATTGTAAGATTAATGGAGAACTTTTCGTAAAGCTGTACCTTGCCAAAGAGATAAGAGCCTCTTTGATGTGGGTTTAAAAAAAACAAAGCATCTATTTTTATAAAAAAGAGAAAATTTGGAGAAACTTTTTACAGGTCCTGGAACAAATATTTTGACTTGAATACTTTGAGAAATCTCTTCATATGACACCTAGTGAGCTTTTAAAACTTACCAGGATATTTGCAGTGGTTGGGGGAAAACACTTTAGAGCGATTTATGATGTAGAAATTCTTTAAGAGATCTTTGTTACTCACAAAACAGAATCACTGGGAGAAAGCACTGCTGGTTTTGGTTTTGTAGTTAGTGCAATCTCTGAACATCCTGGTTACTATGTGATAGATGGCTCACATTAAACTTGTGATTTTGAAACAGAAGAAAATTTAAAAGTATATAAGAGCAGGCAAGAAATTTAAATTAACTGAGATGGGGGAAAAATCTGTTCTTCCTATAGAATTCCCTTCAGATAGAGCTCATGGTGTTTAGTGATGTACTTGCAGTATTGTTTGAAGAATTGTTTTGTCTTAAAGAAAAAAAAGATGTTTGCACATGGTTTGCAGAGTGGCAGACCAGGAAAAAACAGTCTTGCATTGGATATATTTGAAGGTATTTTGAAAGTTATGTTCAAGGCTAACACCTGAGCTTTGTGTAATGTAAATAAGATCTTTTGTTGATGAACCTCTTTTCAGCTAAATACTTCGAGTTTTCTTCTGGTTTTTTATTTCCTTTACTTAACATGCCAAGTGATGTTCAAATGTTTTTGTATTTTTTTTCTTTGTAAATGGCATTAAGATTGTTACTTGAGGTCTGCTTATTCATTTTTGTTGTCCTGAGGACTTGAATTTACAGTGGATCAGATACGTTGCAAATTTTGTCTGTAGATAGTCTAGCTTCAGCTGTTTATGGTGATGCTACTTTTTTGTTTATAAATATGTTTGTGGTAAAAAAAATGAGTATAACCATAGGTTTTGAACAAATTCCTTACATTTTTCATACCAGAATCATAAATACCTGTATGCTATTGAAATTTAACTTTGTATGATGCTTAAAATCACTTATTTGGGGAAATGATAAAGTCTTTACCATGTATGGAAGAAATTTAAGGTCAAAAAGTACAAATATTTTCTGATTAGCATCTAGCTTATAATAAATTTTTAAAAAGCTGAAGGCTGCTGTGCCTTCACCGGGATGCCCTGACAACTATATAGTTACGTCCTGCTTTTTGTATAAACTGAGATGCTCACATGCTTCTCCTTAGACCAAGCAATGTGCTATGCATAACATACTTGTACATGATCTTTGCAGTTGCTATTTTTGATTATTTCTTTTTTTTTTAAAGAAAAAAAAAATCGTAGTTATAAATTTTCAGTATAGTACAGTACATAAAACTGTTGGAAGAAGAGTGTTAAAGTGAACTTGATTGTTCATGCTAGACTCATTCAATGCTATTCAAATCGATTGACTTTCTGAAAGAGGTTCACTTGAGGTGCGATGAGCAGTTGTTCTGTCCTAATACAAACACTCTGCTTTGGAAAAGAACAATAGTAATAATAGCAACAATAAAGAGATCCGTTCTGGGGAAGGGAGGGGAATGTGACTATACTCTCTGCTACTATATCCTACAGTAGCAAGATCTCAGCATTGGTGAGGAAGGCATGTCTATCAGGCTTCACTTTACACTGTTTAACAGAGCACTTAATAAAATGTAAGGCTGGTATTTATTTGAAGTTGTACAGTATGACTTAATTCACATCTGTTGGAGTAGAAAAATATATTCTGTTGAGTATTTAAAAGAGGCTGTACATGTTTTCTTTTGTGTTTGGATCCTTTGTACTTTTTCATGTTCAGTACATCAATAAACAAAAGTTGAAGGGAAAGAACACTGTGGTGCAGAGGTCTTTTAATAGTTCATGTTTCTTTGAACGCGCTTCCCTGGGTTGATTTTTCCTCCAGGTTTCTAAGTTAAGTTCAGACTACCTAGTGCAGGAGCCACCCCTCAAAATCTAAACGGCTTAGATATGCCACCGCCTCTTGGTGCCCTAGTACAATGGAATGGAAATAGAATAGAATAGAATAGAATTCTATTGGCCAAGTGTGATTGGACCCACAAGGAATTTGTCTTTGGTGCATATGCTCTCAGTGTACATAAAAGAAAAGATACATTCATCAAGAAGGTACAACAAATAAGCAATTAAATAAGCAGTCAGTATACAGTGTGAAATACCTACATGCATGGTAAGATTTCCTACTCAGTGTTTCTATTCAGTAACCCCATAGCAGAAGAAAACTTTAAAAGCTGTGGTTCCTAGGATGCATTATTTTCTGAAGGATTCGTACTTGAGACTTCTGTATCAAAAAAAGAGGAGCGTTTCAAGGAGCATCAGATTAAGTCATAGAACAGGCAGCTCTAATTTATATGAATATACACCATTCTAAAACAACTACCCTGTTTCCCCTAAAATAAGATATCACCTGATAATAAGCCCTCCCCAAAAATATTTAAACGCATGCACAGCCGGTCCCTGCCATTTCCTCTGGTTTCTTCCCGGAATAATAAGACTTCCCCAAAAATAAGGCCAAGTGCTTATTTCAGAGTTCCAAAAAGTATAAAATAGTCTTATTTTCAGGGAAATATGGTAGGTTAAAATAGAGATTATGATCTCTTCTTCAAATTGTAATGAAATGGCAAGCCAATGGTAAAAAGGTCAATTGATTAATTTTATGAAGTGTTTAGCAGCTGCTAAAATAAAAAAAAAGTGACTTAGCGGCTAAGATGCTGAGCTTGTTGATTGATAGGTCAGCAGTTCAAATCCCTAGTGCTGCATAACGGGGTGAGCTCCCATTACCTGTCCCAGCTTCTGCCAACCTAGCAGTTCAAAAGCATTAAAAAAGTGCAAGTAGAAAAATAGGGACCACCTTTGGCAGGAAGGTAACAGCGTTCCTTACGCCTTTGGCGAGCAACATGACCATGGAGACGTCTTCGGATTAGTGCTGGCTCTTCAGCTTTGAAATGGATATGAGCACCGTCCTCTAGAATCGGGAACAACTAGCACATATGTGCGAGGGGAACCTTTACCTTTTTAAAATAAAAATGGCAACCTTAAACTGGTTTAGATAATGTAACAGTCCTTTATATTTTTCCACTTTTTTGACACACACTTCCCTCATTCCAAGAGCACATTGGTGCAACCTGCATTCTTGTCTGCTCATTGGTTGGCATCCAGTGTTGATGGATGACACTAAGAAATTAAGCTTTTATTGAAGATGGCATAAAGTTTACATAGATTGCTAATACTTTCAAAAACACAGTGATTGCTGTAACTCTAACCCTTGTGAGAAACTTTTTTTTTCCAGATTTTCAGTGTATACCATTGATAAGAGTAAGAAAACTCCACCTGGAAAGAGTCTGCCAATGGAGTCTGCAACCTGGATTAAATCCCAACTTGTATCTACTGTTAATTAAATATGAAAATGTAGAAATTATCTTTCCATAGAGCATGCAAATAGAAGTAGATTAATAGGCAGCACTTTGGTGGAAAGGTAAAAGCATTCCATGTGCCTTTGGTGTATAGCTGTGCTGGCCTGGCCACATGACCATGGAAATTATTTTCGGACAATGCTGGCTCCCTTGGACAAGAAATGGGGATGAGCACACCATGTCCTAGAATCGGACAAGACTAACAGGAAAAACTTTACCTAATCAGAAGCATCATATGCCCTGAAAGGAATGGTATTGATGTCATAGTTTTCGTTTCTGTATATATTTGTTTGATAGGTAGCTGAATCCCCCCCAAGATTTGGAGGTCATTCCTCAAATGGCAGTTAAAAACTATGAACTGAAAGCTAAAACATTTGCCTTCAGAATAAAGATCAAAAAGTAAAAATGTAAGCTTTTAAAAGAATGAAAGGACAAAAAATTTGGGGAAAGCTTTCTCTTTAAACAGGCAGTCAACTTTTATCTAACTTTTATCTAAGCAGGATCTATCTTTGACCAGGGTTTGCAAAACATTCAGCATCTAATTGAATTGAAAATCGTTGCTACTGTCATGAGTTAGAACTTTGGAAATGTCTCTATTTTGAGAATTTGCAATGAGCCACATAGGTTTTTAGTCATTGTACATGGGTTGTCCATTAATTTAATTTATTACATTTATTACATTTAAGCCTTAATTGAGAAAATGATATTTCATCTGAATCCTCTGTTCCTCAGTGGCTGGTGACATAATCAACTAAATAGGACCTGGTACAATTGCTGATTACTACTTTTGAAATGTTAACCATTTCTGATTGTAGGTTAACAACACTTCACTGGGCAAGCTTAGACAATTCACATTATGTATAATGCTCTAAATTTGTTGACTGATTTGCTGAATAAATGTTACACCTGATGTGGGGAAACGTGTATATTAAACTGATTTCAGAATTCTCTTTTAGAAGGCTCAGTTGAATAGGGGTCTGGATCAAAATATATTCAGCTGTGATGTAAGATTATCAAAGTGAGGTAAAATATGGAATCTGCATGGATTGTTCAAGCTGTGGATCCTACCAACAGCTGACTATCTGTGTGCCAACTTGCTTGTTTCTTTAAGATTTACAAACTTCACGCTATCCAACTAGCGCACTCTCCTTTCAACTTGTGATTTTTGTCCTTTATTAAAACGAAGTTTTATGTACCACTTCAAGCGGTAGTGGTACATTTAGTGCCCTTCTTGCCTCATGGGCTTGGAAATTTAAGAACTAGAACTTAGCAGTTTTTTTTTCTCTCTCTCTGCCTAGAGTTTGTTCTGCCTCTGGGTTTTCCATTTTCATGAAGAAAGAATTTCATCCGTATGTGTTAGGTTCAGGCAGTGTAAAAGGATTTCTTTTCTAAACCAGATTAAATTGCAATGTTTTCTGTTTCCTTATTTATATGTGCCTCAATGCCTGCACATACAGAACTACATGGCTTCCTTGCTGATGCTTATGTATCATAAAATTAAGTAGAACTTTAACATTTAATCAGTAGGTTAGCATCTCAGATCTTCCTAATTAATGGGCAGGGTAACTTTTAATTAGCCTGTAAATTAAGTGTATTTCTATTGCCAGAATATTGCAGTTACAGGAATGGAAAAATAAATTATACAGAAGACGATTCTTAATAAATTAGCAGTATACAGGACATACCCTATAAACAAAATTGATCATCTAAAGGAGACCATTACATTAGAATTTGCAAACATCAAAGATAATTTTAATGTACGTAGGAATGTTCAAAGATCAAGCATGAATCAAGTAAGGAAGTATTTAGAAGAAAACAGCAACCAATTCAAACTAACATAATTTATATAATTGTCCCTGGAGCCTGGAGCTTGTTGGTACACTGTGTGTGTTTATGTATAAACGCACACACACACAGCCTATCCTGCATTGTCTTCTATTCCCTCTCTTTCCAATCCCCATTCCTGCCCAGTACAGAACTGTGTAGAATTGGCAAGGCTTCTTTACACACTTCATGGAAACAGTAGGTTGTATGTCTTCTTGTCTTCAATCTTTCTTTGTTTCCATTTTCTCCTTGTCAACCTCCATGCCAGCCAAAATGAAAAGTAGTCTCCTCACCCCACCCCACCCCCAAGGCTTAGAAATAGCGGACTTCAACTTTTGACTTTCAGTCAATGACACAATCCTTAAAGTTACAATCCTTGTAACTTTGAGAGGACTAAGATCATCTTCTTTGTTCCTCACCCAACATTATAACCTTGTTCTAGAATTATCTAATCCACAGTACAGATTGTAATACAAAGCTTTGCGTCAGGGATGAATGGGTGAGCTCCAGTGGACTGTACATTACTATAAGAATGTGGAAGGTATTCTGTTTCTGACCTTGACTCTTTGTAACCTTCTGGAGAAGGGTACATTTGGCATAAACACTGAATAGAAAAGGAAATAAAATTATTATTCCAAATCTGCATCATTAAGAAAATTGACAGAAATGCAGTTTTCCCTGAGTTTCAGATTGGGTTTTCCCCAGTGGTAAAATGTAAAATTTGTTGCTACCAGTTCTGTGGGCATGGCTTGGTGGTCGACTGGTCCTGTGACTGGGTGGGCGTTGCCAATGTGGTTTGTTTGGGGGTTTTTTAGTGTGTTTTTTAGTTTCAGTTTTTTAAAGCATTTTTACTACCAGTTCTAGGGAACAGGTAGTAAAAAATGCTTTTAAAAGGTAAAAAAAAAAAAAAAAGGATTCCATGATCGCACTACTCTGCTGTGATCCTTGGAGACTTTTCTTTACATTTTAAAAGCATTTTTTCTACCTATTCCAGCAAATACTTAGGTAGAAAAAATGCTGTTAAAATGTAAAGAAAGCCTCTTGACGATCGCACAGTAGGTGCGGGGCTAGGGATTTTTGCTACCAGTTCTCCGAACCACCTGCCTCCATCACTACCGGATCGGCCAAACCGGAAGAATTTCACCCCTGGTTTTCTCCCTTCCCTTCACTACCTAGTGGGGTAGCACAGTGGCTCAGCAGTTAAGACGCTGAGCTTGTTGACTGGAAAGTTGGCATTCCAGGTTCGAGACCCGAGCTCCATGCAACAGGATGAGCTCCCATTCTCGGCCCTAACTCCTGCCAAATTTGCAGTTTGAAAGCATGCAAGTAGATAACGAGGCATCACTTTGAGAAAACAGCAGCCAATTCAAATGTAATGTAATTTACACTTTGATGGGAAAGTAACAGCACTCCGTGATGTCATGCTGGTCACATGACCATTGGACAGTGCTATCTCAATGGGCTTGAAATGGAGATGAGCACTGCCTCCTAAATTGTCCTAAATTGCCTCCTATCTACTAACAGCAGGGAATTTCAGTACAAAAGAGAAGACTTTCCCAATGAGCTATTGATGCTAGTCAAATATGACCATAATCAACTTTAATTAATGCTGAACTACCATCCCTCCTTTTCTGTATTTTATTAATACATCTTAGAGTTTCTCATCAATGCCACTTTCTAAATGGCTTTCATTGGTGAGAGGTTTTTTTAGTAATGCCGGCAACATGACCATGGAGATGTCTTCGGAAAGCGCTAGCTCTTTGACTTTGAAACGGAAATGAACACCACCCCCTACAGTTGGGAATGATTACCCCACATGTGCGAGGGGAAACTTTACCTTTTTTAAAAGAGCCAAGTTTAAATGAAGGCCAAGGAAACAGTTTTTCTACAAGTATTTGGCAATCTTTTTCTGTACCAGTAGAGGAGCGCTTCTTGGATTGTGCCATTGAAGGATTCTCCCATGTGATGGAAATCATGGTTCTCGCAACTGAACGTGTTTTTGATAGGAAAGAGTTTTGGATAGAATCATACTATGCTCCAATCAGACTTTTTCTTTTGGCAGCAGCTTCCTAAAATTAGTGGAAATAAAAGAGTCATTTGGGGTTCTACATACAGAGCATAACATAGTGGCCCAGAGGTTAGAATACAATATTGTATGCTAATTCTGCTGACTGACAGCAGTTCAGTCCTGACTGGCTCAGGTTTCAGGACTCAGATGGAAGGACACAGCCTTCCATCTTTCCAAGGTCAGTAAAATGAGGACCCAGATTGTTGGGGGCAGTAAGATGACTGTATAAACTGCTTAGAGAGGGCTGTGAAGCAGTATATAAATCTTGAGTGCTATTGCTGTGGATACTCTACCACTGAGCTGGCATCTACCTGGAATTTATTTTCATTGCCTGAAAATAAGTTAATTGTTTCTACCAGAAGAATATCCCATCTTATGTTTTTACATCTCATTCTCAGCTCATTCGCAGATTACAAATAGAGGATAGACTAGAACTGTGATGGCAAACCCATGGTACGCCTGCCAGAAGTGGCACACAGTGCCCTTTCTGATGGCACGTGAGCTGGTGTCCCAGCTCAGCTCCGCTGTGCATGTGCACACACCTCCTGCTGGCCAGCTGGTCTTCGGGTCTCTGCCGGCCATGTGTAGGGGGCAGGGCACATGCAGGGGGCCCGTGCACAGGGGGCACATGCAGGGGGCTGCACGTGCATATGTGCGAGGCGGGACGCCATGCACACATTGCGTTTTGGGGGTTTGTGAGCACTTTGGGCACTTG
Source organism: Calamaria suluensis (assembly GCA_032468135.1). Classification (NCBI taxonomy): domain Eukaryota; kingdom Metazoa; phylum Chordata; class Lepidosauria; order Squamata; family Calamariidae; genus Calamaria; species Calamaria suluensis. The sequence goes on from JANHFP010009876.1 coordinate 113,358, forward strand.
GTCCAGAAAAGGTTAGCCATCACTGGACTAGAGCATAAATGTAAGGTAAGTAAAAAAAATGCAAACCACCAGTCATTTATGTATTTATTAAACTTGCATGTCATTCAACTCCTATCTCCACCGATGCCTCCCATCTCCCAATACAGCACCCTCTGAGCGGCTTACAATATGACATAAAGTCATAGATGACATTTCCTGCAACTGTTATTAATATTAAAATAACACATTCAAACTAAGAGTAATCTTGTTATGTACAAGGCTGGTATTTGTTTAGCCATTTACTTAATCATATCCCACCTTTGTTATGTTTACAAATATTTCAAGGCAGCAAACATATCCAACACATCTTCTTTCTCATGTTTTCAACACAACCACAACCATGTCAGGTGAGTTGGGCCTAGAGAGAGAGAGTGACTGGCTCAGTCACCCAGCCAGCTTTTAAAGTAATGATGGGACGTGAACTTACAGTCTCCTAGCTTCTAGCCAGGTGCCTTACACTAAACTAGTTGGACCTAATTTTCCCCACGGTAAAAACAAACAGTTTGCTTTCAAAACTAAGTGATATAAGAAAAGTTGCAGTGATCCTCAAAAGATCCTTTAGCTGTGTGTTACACAGAGTACTCCACATACTGTACTTCTACGTAGGCAAACTGTGTGTGCTTATTTGTTTCGGTTTGGGCTCATTATTATTAATATTCTAAATTCATTTTATGAGTTAAGAAATAAGGAAAAAGGCAAATCTGTGTAAACTGCCTCAAAGTGTTTTAACTGCTTACAACTCTTCTGGGCATTTTACTACTTTTAATGGTTTAATAATGATTTAATAACATGACAATTAGAGGGAAAGTTGCACATTCAATGTTTGGCAACACCCTGTTGATTTTTTTTTTAGCAATACTCTTCTTTACAACCTTTGTATGTCTGACAGAAAAAAAATTCAATATAGATTGAAGATTTTGCCTATTCTAGATTTTGAAAAATACTTCTTAAAAGAATCTGCTATTTAACCCCATTAAGATTAACAGGATTAAGACTACTGTACCAACGCTGCACTACTTTCAGGCCGATAAAATCCAGAAACCAGAATCAACATTTCTACTGAATTCATTAAGGAAGCACCTCTAGATGATTTAATATGCTCCTTCCTAGGTTTCTTTTTTTATATATATAAAAATAATCTTTATTGTTTTAACAGAAAAAAATAAACAAACCAACAAACAAAAATAACAACACAACAACTAACAAAACAAGTTACATATACACATTAAAAATTATATAGTTCTTTTATATGCAATCTATATCGGTTCTTTTTATCTTATTCACCTTTCTCTTTGTATTAATTTTTCTATTCTCAATCTATACATAAACCTAATGTGTTACGTGCCTTACTCTTCTTGATTTTTGTGTATATCCATATTTTTTTATTTTAAAAGTTTTATCAATTACAACAGTTTTTTATTTTTCCCCCTCTCCCCCCTTTTGTGAGATTAGCTGTCAACTTATTTACCTACTACCTCTTCATTGTTTACATATGTTCTCCTATTCTCAGTTTTCCCCTCAGTCACATCAGCAGTATATAGTTTCAAGGATTTTATTTCATATTTCACCCTGATGTCCACTGGAGTGCTGGAGGCAGTTTATACTTGCCAATTTTTTAAAATTTTCAGGAATTTTGCAATCCAGTTGAGAACAGAACTGAACAATAACACCTACTAAGTTGATCATCTCTGTGGCATCTCACCACACCTAGATTGTTGAGGACAATATGTTGACTCTGTAAACCGCTTAGAGAGGGCTGTAAAAGCACTATGAAGCGGTATATAAGTCTAAGTGCTATTGTTATTGCTATG
>JANHFP010009878.1:0-11076 GCA_032468135.1 Calamaria suluensis
CACTCTCTCCAAAGTATCCACATCTTTTCTACATCGTGGTGACCAGAACTGAATGCAGTATTCCAAGTGTGGCCGTAGTTACTTGCAAAGGTCCTAGGATTGCGTGGGTGGTTTTGCTAGGAACTGTCGGGAAACTGTTGCAAGAGTTAATTACATTGTTTCTTTTGGCGAGAAACCCGGCTATATAAGTAGCCGCTTGGGAAAACTGTTTCATTGGCTTATTTTGCCCAATACTTTTCAACATCTTTAATTAGAACTGTTTCCCCTCTTACTCTAGGAATGCAGTGGATAATTTGTTTATGTTTTACTTTATTTTCCTTAATGGGCTTGTTCTATCAGGAAGAACATGCTTGGGGGGGGAAACAAATAATGAAATCAAAACCTAGGTCAAACTTTGTTTTAAAGAAGTAAACCTAATAAACATCTGATTTATGATCTGAAAAATGCAAAAAAATATAATTAGACATTGATCATTGGAACTTGCTGTGCATATCATTCCACTTGGGAGGTACACTTTGAACCCTCTCAGTTAAGCCCAGAATGTTGAAACTGAGTCAAACTCAAACAAGCCACAGTGTTGCACACATTCAGCAAGCATGCAGAAGAATTTATCAGGTGACCTACACTTTTGTGAGAATAATAAGGGAGTAAGCCCTGGCCTAGAGCACTGATCTCCAACCTTGGCAACTTTAAGACTTGTGGACTTCAACTCCCAGAATTCCTCAGTCAGCAAAGCTGGCTGAGGAACTTTGAGAGTTGAAGTCCACAAGTCTTAAAGCTGTCAAGGTTGGAGACCCCTGGCCTAGGGGAGCAACACCCAGCATTAAACTGTGCCTGAAGCAGCACAGCAAGTGTTTAATCCTGGGATACAGAAGATGAATACTTATAGGCTGATATAAACTAGTCCTATCATCTGGACACAAAAAGCAACTGTGGACACAAATGGTTTGGACAATTGCAGCGGCAGAGTTAGGTTACCCTTGGAAGTATTTAACTGTGGACCGATTGCTCATTATGGATTTATGAGTCCATGGAATAAATAATTATTTTGTTTAAAGTAAAACAAGGGGGCTCTTTTTCCTTAATTCCCCAGTACCTCTTTTTATTTATTACAGTTTTATCCAGCTTTTATTACTTTATGAGCAACTCAAGGCAACAAACATACCTAATATTCCTTACTCCTATTTAACCCACAACAGTTTAGTTGGACTAAGAAATAGTGAGTAAAATCCACTTGTTGGATGAGGGAGCACCTTCAATTGATGGTAGGGGTTAGCTCCACTAACACGGCAAATTTTATGTCCTGTGTGTTCTATGGTTGTTTTAACTGAACTTGTAACCTGCCCAAACCTGTATAGCAGATAGGCAGGATAAATAAATTCGTCCAAAGCAATGTTGCGCTGCATTAAACTGTGCATTTTCTCCAAGTTCAAATGAACAGAAACGCAGGTGCAATAGTTACTGAAGACCCAACTACGCGGAAAACTGTACCGAAGGAGAGCTGGGATTCAGGTGCAGGAAAAGAGAGAGAGGGAAGAGCTTGGACTGTGGAGATGCTATTTTCTTAGGAATTAATGTTGAGACGAGGGCTGAGGACAACCCGCCTAGCACATTTTGGGTGCATCTTCCACCCAACGCGTGGCCGACTTCGCTCCCGACTGGGCGTGGGGAGCGACAGGGAGGGGGGGGGGGTCGCGCGCGCGCACGGCGGTCTTGACTTCCTCCTCCATCCGCGGCTCCTTCTTCTCCGGGGTGCCCGTCTCCCGCTCTTCCAGGGCGCCGAGGGGAGGCGTCTCCAGTGAAAGCGGCTCCACTGGCTCATTCCCCCTTCCTTCCCGCCCTTCGTCCATTGTGCACTCGGCAACTCCAGCACTCCTACCTGCTGGCAGCGGCGAAGCGAAGCAAGCAACGTGTGTCCCCCCTCCCCTCCGTTTCATTCACCCCTCTGCGCGCGTATGTCCCCAGCTGAACCGGGGAGAGCCTCCTCCTCCTCCCGCCAGCGTGCGGAGTCGCCCCCCTTGCCCTTTCTCCCTCTTCCCCAGCAGCACCTTCCTTCAACCGAGGCAGCGTCGCAATCAGCAGCGCCCTCACCAACTCCCTGCTTCTCTTGCCTAGAAGAACCGCCGCAATTCCCCGGGAGTGCAATTGGGAGAATAGGGGCCGTTGGTTGGGCTGCCGCCTTGGACTGTAATGTGCTCCCCGCTGCTGTTGTTAGTGCCGCAACAGCCGCAGCCCTGAAGGAGCCATGCCGGGCTGGAAGAAGAACATCCCCGTCTGCCTCCAAGCCGAGCAGGAGAGAGGTGAGTGAGCGCAGAGCGGGGGGCTTCGCGGCCGCCGCGACAGGGAAGGGCTGACCTGATCAGGAGCCCCTTCGCTCGGCGCCCCTCCCGAGCCCCCCTCCCTCAGGGGCTCCCCGCCTTGTGCCGCGCTCTCCTTCCCCTCCAAGAGGCAGGGAAGCGAGACGGGCAGGCAGGCTGCCAGCAAACGGGGGAGTGCCTCGGCAAAGGCTCCTGTGGGCTGCTGAAGCAGGAGGGGGCGCCACTTTGTCTTCCGCGAGTTAACTTTTCTTCGCCTAGGCCCTTGCCTCCTACGGGGCGGGGATAAGCGGGCGCTATCGGGCTTCTCTCGATGCCACTCATCTCCTTGAGAGGTGCACGGACTCGGCAAAGTTTAAGTCTCTGCTGGCGGGAAATGGGTGGTGGTGGGGCTCTAATAGGTTCCATGAGGTACTGAAGGTGGACAGAGAGAAGCTGCGTTGGGTTAAGGCAGGGGTCAGCAAACTGCGGCTCTGGAGCCGCATGTGGCTCCTTCACCCTGGGGTTGAAGGGCTCCCTGTCACTCAAAATATGTGTCACAACCACCAATGTGCGACACTCACCAGCACACAATTTATTGAGTTCTTCAACCCCCGGTAGGCCAAATATGGATAAGTCAAAGGAAAGAAAAGTTTCAGAAGAAAACGTAATGTTTGACTCAAAGACATATGCTAGTTTGGTGGTCACTCAGGAAATAGTCCGCCATGGGAAGAGTTTTTGTGGCTCCCGGTGTTTTCTGTGGGAAACGGGTCCAAATGGCTCTTTGAGTGTTTAAGATTGCCGACCCTTGGATTAGGGAATTGGAACGAGGCTTCCAGATTGTTCTGCTTTTGGGGATGGGTGGGTGAGGAGGGAGGAGAGTTCAAGTACCTCCAGTTTCTGGTATGTGATTTTCCTTTCAAACCGATTGGCCTTTTGGTTCAGGGCGTCTGAAACTCCAACAAGGTGCTGGGCAAATTATGGAATTCTGAGTTTCTTAGCACACTTCTTGGGGTTTTGCTTCCTATATGAGTAGATTTTGTAGCAAGGGAGCAATGATTTTGTGCTTTTCTGAAAGTCTTCAGATTTCTAGATTTTCCACCATTTCAAGGAATCCCTCTTTTTTGAGATATATTCAAGATCCTAAATGTTTGATTTTTAAAGTTGCACCAGACAACCTTGGAGAAATCATGCTCCTGTTTTTTAGCTGGACTTTCTTGTTCCATCATGCAATGAAAACTTGTCCTGTAATAAGAGATTACTCTGTCTGTATCCATAGCCTTGAAGTTGCCAACAGAAAATCCAGATAACAGAAAATTTACAGATTTCAGTTCACAGGCTCTACTTAACTTTTTAAGTGTTATAAACATGTTTATAGGGTAGGGAAGGTTGCAGAATGTTCATTAACTGCTATTATTATTGACCTATGTGCTTCATCCATGTTAAAAGCTATCTGAAAAGAAAGACCATGTGTTGGTGTCAGAAAGAATAAAAATAGGTCTTGATTAAATTTGCAAAACTATTGTTTATTTCCAAAGACTGTATATTTTATTGCTTATTCAGAAATCATGCAAAATACTGACGAGAAATACATATAGAGCTCATTTTCAGGAAAAATTGGAATTGCTAAAACTTTTTGAAAAAAATGTTCCATAATTTATCTCTGCTGTATCAATAATAGCTGCAGTGTGATTTACTGAATGGTGAGGAAGGTTGTAAGCCGATTTATTGAAAGACAAATTGACTGCAGCAAACATTGTTTGTAAATATGTGGTTGCTTTGGTTATTTACTGCATTGTATAATTGTAACACATTGGCCTTGATGTTTTCTGGTAATTTTTCAAAATCAACAAACTTTTGAATGTATTGCTCATTCAGACAGCTTTTCAGAAGCCACTGGGTTTACTTTATACAAACTATGTGCTTATAATATTTATGTGTGTGAGAGCTGCATAATTTAGACTGTTGTATAATATATATCTATATACTTTATTATTATTATTATTTATTAAATTTCTATACTGCCCCTCTCCTTGCGGACTTAAATATATTACTGATCAAAATGTACAATTTCTTATATATGGGGATCTTTGGTTTGTAAGACAACCATTTGTTTTAAATGGCATAATGTTTCCTGTCTGAGCAGAGGGTTGGACACTAGAAGACCTCCAAGGTCTCTTCCAACTCTGTTATTCTAAGATGTAACTATAATGAGATTATTTAAATTTCATTTACAGGGTAATCATTGCAATCCTATTTTTTTCTACTCAAAATAAATGTATTGAATTTTAATCCATATTGTCAGCCCAAAATAAATTAAATGCAAAAATAAGTATTTGAATGAAGTTAAATCATTTTGGGAAAAAAATTGATGATCATAATGTCACAAAATGGTACAGCTAACCTTTCATGGGAAAAAATATCCAAAAGATTTCTATAAAGTAAAGGGAATAAATCAATGTTGTGTATAAAAATCAGGATCAATAATACTGTATTTTATTTTTGCCTGTATTCTTTTTATTTGTGTTCTTATTCTTATGGTAATGAAGTTCAAAAATGGCTTTACCTATATTTTTATATGCTGTTCTAAACCAATAGGTATAACCTTTCTAAACAGTTTATAACCTTGTTTGCTTAATGTTTGTTTTGTGTTTATGCAATTAGCTTAGCACATTTTAGCAATTTTTGTTATTTTCTTTTCTCCTTGGTATAAAGGAATAATTTGAGATTTGAGATAGTTCTATTTATAATGGTCCAGCTTCACTAATTACGGTATAGAAAAGCTTTGGTGCTGTTTTAGATTATTTTTCCTCTTTCTACTGAAATATAATATTCTCTATATAAGGAATAGACAAAATTATCAAAATACATACATTGGTGTTGAATTAGGATTTGATGATGAGAAAAAATATTTAAAAATCCCTCTGAAAAGTAGCTGAAATGAAGATCCAATTTCATTGTGGTGTTTGTTGACTTAGAAAGCAGTTATAAATACAGTTAAATTCTGATTCAGAGCCACTTTGCTTATAACTCCCTCTTCTGTTAGTACATAATATTTTTATTCTGAAGATCAGTTTTAGAAATCAAGCCAATTTGTTTTGTTCAAAAAATAAATAATCCTTATTTCAAATATATGTATATTTATTGTGGGCTCAGTGGGTAAGACAGCTAAGCTTGTTGATTGGAAGGTCGGCAGTTCAGCAGTTTGAATCCCTAGTGCCGTGTAATGGGGTGAGCTCTCTTTACTTGTCCCAGCTTCTGCCAACCTAGCAGTTTTGAAAGCACGTAAAAATGCAAGTAGAAAAATAGGGACTACCTTTGGTGGGAAGGTAACAGTGTTTCGTGTGCCTTTGGCATTTAGTCATGCCAGTCACATATCCTTGGAGACGTCTTTGGACAGCGTTGGCTCTTCAGCTTTGAAACAGAGATGAGCACCGCCCCCCTAGAGTTGGAAACGACTAGCACATGTGCGAGGGAAACCTTTACCTTTTTATATTTATTGCAGGCAATACAATAAACTGAAGTAATTAAAAGAATGTGTTTAACTGGTGCTTGGAAATAGATATCTGAAAGAGAGAATGAATTTCATCCATATCATTTTCAATACAACAAATTGTCAGCTGGATGAAAGTACTATATTGAGTTGTATTGCAACTCATTGGGACGAAAATACTATTCTGTCTATAGTTCTAAGCTCAACCTTTTAATTGAATTAAGTATATGTGTGTATATTCCTATTGGATTTTAGACCAGGATATTTAAGATCACAGCCTCAATTCTAATTCAATAATTTAAAGATATTTGAAACAATTTTAAGCTTTTTTTTAAATTTGAAAATGCAAGTAAATATTTTTGGAAAAATGCTGTGTATAAAATATTTGAATTATAGTGACTACTGTATGCCTGTAATTTAGCTATTGAGATAAAACCTCCCTGCTTCACAAATGACATATTTATTTATTAAACAGATTTATATAGCTGCTGCAGCCCAACACACACACTGCTCTGGGCAGTATATGCTATTAAAAATCCACAGTTTAAACAACATAGCACTAACAACACAATCAGACAAGCTTCTTGTCTGACAAAACTTGTGTCAACCCCACTGACAAAACTTGTGTCTTCAAGGCCTTGTGGAAAACCAACAAGGTGGGAGCCAATCTTATCTCTGGGGGAATAATGTTCCAAAGGCAGGGAGCCACCACTGAAAACGTCCTTTATTTAAGTCCCATCAACAGCCCTGCTTTCCTGCTCTGATGGGTTGGGTAAATTGGGAAGAGCTGGTCCTTCAAATAACCTGGCTCCAAGCCATATAAGGTTTTAAAGATGATAGTCAGCACTTTTGAATTGCACCTGGAAGCAAATAGGCAAGCAGTACAGCTCCCACAAATGAGGTGACACGTGTACATTTCTCCAAAATCCTGAAGGCTACTTTATTTGGAACCAACTGAAGCTTCTGGATGCTTTTTTATGCATCCCCATGTAGAGCATGTTACATGTTAGACAAAACAGGGTGACCAAGATATGAATGTACTGTAGATGAGAAGGGTCAGGAATGGGTGTAACTGGCATACAATATGCAATTGTGCAAAGGCTTTCCTGGCCACAACTGTCCTGCTCCTTAAACAGGAATCACAAGTCCAAGAGAACTCAAATTATGTACCAGTTCTGTCAACTCCATCCAAGGAGTGCAACTCCATCCCTGACCAAGGATGGTGTAATTCTTCCAAATCCATAAGGAGCCCTGGACTTAAAAGCATCTTGCCAGAATTCAATTTCAACCTGTTGCTCCCAATCCAGACCTCAACAGCCTCCAGGCACCAGGTTAAATTTAACTTGCCACAGACTAAGATGTTCAATAACCTGCTGATAATATCTCATCCCTATTCTCATCCAGGAGTTTCATGTAAGTGTTAAATAGGAGCAGAGAGAGCACCAATCCCACAGGACCCCACAAAACAAGGGCTGATGATGAGACCTCTCACTCCTGATCAACACTGATTAGAAATGGCATCAGAAAGAGGATGTAAACTAGGACAACACTGTGCCCGCCCCAATCCCAGTCCCCAATACTATTGACCATGGTATTGAAAGCTGTTGAGAGATCAAGTAGATCGAGTGCCAAAGTCAAGCCCCCACCAAAGATTATAAAAAATCATAACTAAAAGTATTACTTTTACATATAAAAAGTAAAAACTATCAGTATATCATAATGTATCTTTAAAATTCAGGACATATTTTCCCAGATTTTTTAATTATGCTCTTAAACTAAATACAGCATAGGATGCCTAAAGCACATGTGAGATGACATTTAAAAGAAGAAAGGAAGAAAGAATTGTGTTTGGGGAGAGTTGACATTCCAATATTCCTTCCAATAAGATTGAATGAAATTGTTTTGGAGATTTCTGTGTTAGATTTGCAGATAATCAAACCTGATAGGAGTCAAATGCATAATGAATCCTGTTTGTGGTTTAGAAATAAGGTATCTTGAGAAATGCAGAGCTTGGAATTAAAATATTAGCTATTCTTGATAACATGTATGTGTGCGTATGTGAGTGTTAGATTACTTCTATTTGTCTAATATCTGTTTATTTGTTGTATTTCTTATTTTTTTATAGCTTATGGGTTAGTCCCCTTGTTTTTGTTGCTATAACAAGAACTCTGAGAGAATAGACTGGATTAAGAGAAAGAGGAAAAGAGAGAATTATGGACATAACTCAAAATCACCCAATGTGCTCTGAGATCAAGTAGGAGAAGTACCTGGGTCTCCCTAGTCCATATCCAAACCCAGTGCCTGAACTATTTATATAGTTACACAATTTATATAGTTACCGTTCTCTCAAACAACTGTGGTTGCTGCTACTATTACTGCTTCGTCATGACTCCCTGACTCAATTTGTTTAGGTATATTTAGATTTGAATGGGCTATTGAAATCCAATATGGCTATCCATAGCAGCTGTTGTAATCATAATCATCCCAGTTTCCAGATGGAATTATTCTACCTTCCTCAAAAATGGAAGTAAAAAAATCTTATAAAAGCAACATTTATATTCCTGTTTCTTCTTTTACAATTGTCTGGATGACAGCACATGAGACAAGAAGCATAATCCCTTAGGAGAGAGAGGAGAATAAAAGAAAAATATGAGAGAAAAGGAGGAAAGCAGAGCTAGTGAAAGACTGAGTTCATAATTTAGTTCATTTTGTTGAGGGATGAATATTCACTGCAACACATCCAAAATTGTAATATTTATATGTTACACTAATTTCATTTGACTTGAAAACCTCAGTCCCAGTTAGCATGGTCATTAGTTAGAATTCATGGGATTTAATAGCCCAACAATATTTGCAGGTTCATAGGTTTATTTATTTTATATTACTGCCTGTTTTCTCATGGCGACTCAAGGCAGCTTATAGAAGATCAAACCACATTTTAAACAATAAAACTAATAAAAAGAATCAAATAAATTAATATAGTATAATATAATAAGGTTGTTACATTAAATATACAAAAGGTTGTTAGGTATTGCATGGTTAGATCCTAGATCAGTTCTAACAATGTTCAGAAAATGGTGGTACATTATGAGAATAATAGTATCATCCACTGTCCTATGTAATTTCTATATATGGCCTTTCCAATAGAGTATGGAAAAGGGCTCTAATGTTGAAACATATTGCATTAGAAGCCGTTTATCTACTACATCTCCAATTTTATTAGAAATCAAAAGAGATGGCGAATTTATATGGACCCTTCCTGAAAGCACATGCAAGTTTGTTGGATCATCAAACCTCTTCCTTTGAATAAACTCTGGCAAAGGCATAGCTGAATAAGGTTGCAACTCAGAAATGCTAGCTCTTCTCCGCACAGCAGCAGCACACCAAAATATTAGACATAGAAACTTTCAAACTATCTCTGTTGATATTAAAGGAGACTGTGTATTTTTGTAACTGAAAAAGAGTGGGATTCACTTTTTAGAATGTTTTTACGGTTCTGAAGAGTAACAGGATAGCTAATCCATTCCTAATAAGGACCTGCTGTCCATAATATTCTCTTAGATTGTAATTTAGGATTATGTTATTTTAGGGCTAGGTGACCTGCTGCTTTTCACAATCCCTGTTGACAATTTTACAAACCTTGTAACATAAAACATGAGTGTGTCAGATTAGCAGCAGTGTTGTTGTGCAGGTTATTGCTCAATCTGTGGCTGTTACCAATGAAAGTAGTCCACCACCTAGCCGTAGAATAAGAGATTGGCCCTCTGAAACCAATCCTATTCACTGCACCTTAAAATCTAGCTCTTTTCAAGCAGTAGATTCATATGCATAACTGAAAATGTAAGCAAGATTAAGCAGCCTCTCTTCTTTCCAAATTGTGCTTGAAATGTCACAGAAGAGCCATCAGATGGAAGACTATTGTATGTTAGAGGGAGCCTTGATAAATAAAAGAAAGCTGCCACACAAGCTGGTGAGAGCTGGCGATCCAAACAGGGAAGGGGTATATTTGACAATGGGAAGAAAGAGGGAAAGAGATACTACTCTCAAGTTGAGATTTGTTTACTCAGGTTTATAGCATTTACTTTTGTTTAAATATTGACAGTTCTGTTTGTTCTGAAATTTTCTTTAAGATTTAAGCATATAAACAGTGGAGTGGTTGCATTTCAGATAACAAATGTTAGGTCTAGACAGCCTACAACTACGCCACCTACGTTCTGATCTATGTTTAGTTCATAAGATTATATATCAAAATGCCCTACCTGTAAATGAGTATTTTAATTTCAACCACAACACCACAAGGGCTATCAATAGATTCAAATTCAATGTAAATCATTCTAATCTAAACTGTAGGAAGTACAACTTCTGCAACAGAGTTATAAATGTCTGGAACACTCTACTTGATCCTATTGTTAGTCTCGCTAATCTCCGTGATTTTTCCCTCAAACTGTTTACCGTGGACCTTTCATGCTTTTTAAGAGGTCCTTAAGGGGGCATCCATTTGTAATCATACCATGTGTTAATGGCTATGTTTTGCCTATTTATATCTTTAATTGTGCCAATTTTTGCCAATGGCTATGTTTATACTGTTACTTGTTTCCTTGTACTTGTTGACAAATTGAATAAATAAATAAAAATAAAATAGCAAACCATAGGATTGCAATGCAAGAAGAGGTAAGATCAGCAAACAGGTTACTTCCAGTACCTAGGAAACTAAATTGCTTTAAGTACTCTCCAAGAAATCCATTAGGACTTCACTGCAGCTATTGTTTTATTAGCTATGTGCAATAAAATGTACATGACACAAGTCATTAAACCAAAAATTATTGGTAGGAAGTCCTGAAAAGGACATTTCTGAATGCTGAAATTGGTTTTATAAAGAAAAAAAACCAGAAGGAATATAATGGCTTTTTCTAATAGTGATGCTCTCCAGATATGTTAAACTGCACCTCCTAGAAATTTAAGTCATTCTGCACGCTGGATATTCTGGGCTTGGTAGTCCAATGTAATCAGAAAGCATCTCTTAGAGAAAGCTGCAATAAGGTATTGCTATATATAAATATAGCTGCAATAAGGTATTGTTATATATAAATGGGTTCCCATCCTTCTTAAATTGGTCTTAATGCAAAAGGTTTTTATGTTGAAAATGTTGAGTCATGGTGACTCATGATCCTAGTTTGTTATTATTGCTTTAAGAACTGAAGCAAATTGAACCTGTAATTGGGATAGTTATAGGTTTGTGACTATAAAAGAAGGAGAGTTGTAGAAGCAAATTGGCCTTGCCTACTCTTT
>JANHFP010009883.1:169115-180928 GCA_032468135.1 Calamaria suluensis
ACACATATTTTGAGTGACAGGGAGCCACAGCAGAGGGGTGAAAGAGCCACATGCGGCTCCAGAGCCATAGTTTGCTGACCCCTGAGCTTTGTTATCTCTTTGAACAAATGCACAGATAAAAGTGTTCATGTAGTTTTACTGCAATCATGTTTTTCCAGAGTTTTGGATGAATGTATTGACTGGGATAATGACATATGAGTAGATAACTTCTAATCTTATCCAAACCAGTTATTTCATGCCTGCATTTAATATTTGGAATTATATAATTCCACTTGTATTGGTTTTTTAAAAAAATTTAATAAGGAGGTATCTAACCAGACTACCTCCAAGCTAAAACTGTCTTGAGCCATGACTTGCCTTTTTGTTTTGTTTTGTTTTTTTTCAATCAGTCAAGGGTGATCATGTTTCTACAATTTTTCTATCTAGTTGCAGACCTAAATCAAAGCAAAGAAAGAATTGTAGGCCTTAATTCAGTGGATAGATTACTGTCTGTCTATTGAAAAACGCAACATTGTCTCTTGATTCTACCCCAAAGATTCCTAAACTATTTTTGAAAAGTGATCTATTAATCACGCCATTATAATTTAACAATAGCAAGAACACTTGGAATATACCACCCCATAGTGCTTTACAGCCTTCTCTAAGCGGTTTACAGTCAGCATATTTCCCTCAACAATCTGGTTCCTCATTTTACCAACATTGGAAGGATGGGTCAACTTTGAGCTGGTCCGCATCAAACTCCTGGCAATGGGCAGTTAGCCTGTAGTACTGCATTCATGACCACTGCATCTCTATAGCTCCTAAGCTGCAAACATGTTATGGTCTCTACAAAACATTTTTACAGGACAAAAATAGACATTTACTTTTTGATTCTTGGGAGAGCTTCATATTTTAAGAAACGCTTAGCTATGTCTTTCTGAACCTCTTGGAAATATTAACAGATTTTAAATACTTGCATTGTTTGATTGGTTATGATAGCAATTGCAACTTAAAAACACAATATTTGAAAAGTCAGATACCATGTTTCTGCAAGCTGGTATAGGAGGAAGGTGGTGTTAATTATGTCTTTTATGCCTTTTGATGATTCCTGGTGAGGTTATAATCATAATTGTAATTTTCTGTTCCTAAAAGAACTAAATATATTCATCAGCCACAAGATTTCAAGGTCATTCCACTGGTCAGTATTTGGCTATGGTCACCAAATGCTGTCTTGTATATGGAATTTAGGCAATTATGAGAAGGAAATGATTGGCAGATATAATCCCAAAGAAGTATTATAATTGTATTCACTATTTCTTCAACATTTTATTTTATTTATTTATTTGATTTGTCAACAAGTACAAGGAAACAAGTAACAGTATAGACATAGACATTGGCACAAAAATTGGCACAATTAAGGATATAAATAGGCAAAATATAGCCATAAACACATGGAATGATTACAAATACATGGGGACAGTAGGACAAGGGTGGTAGGCACGCAAGTGCGCTTATGCACATCCCCTTAAGGACCTCTTTAAAAACATGAAAGGTCTGCGGTAAACAGTTTAAGTAAAAGGTATGGGGATTAGCAAGACTAACAACATGATCAGGTAGGGTGTTCCAGACATTTACTAGTCTATTGCAGAAGTCATACTTCCTACAATCAAGATTAGAGCAATTTACATTGAGTTTGAATCTATTGATAGCCCTTGTGATATTGTGGTTGAAGTACTCATTTACAGGTAGAACGTTTTGGTAAATAATCTTATGAACTAAGCATAGATCAGAAAGTAAGACAACGTAGTTCGAGGCTGTGCAGACCTAAAACATATTCCTTAAAGAAATGGAGGATATCTTCCATGAATTAGTCTAATCACTTTTTACTAAGTTTACTAAGAATAGGTAAGTGTCTGATGCTGCTTCTTGGAATAGTGCACTCCATAAACTAACACTGTGAAATCTACTTTTTAATCTACTGCTCATTACTTTTAATGAATCACATCCAGGTCTTCTTTTAGATTCAATGGAACTAACTTAAATTAGCCTAAATTCTCATAATCTCAGTTAGCCTTTTTTAGATATGATAAAGCCAATCCAGTATGTAACTGTAAATTTTATTTTTTTAAGAAAGCGGGGAGAGGAAGAAACACTTTGCATTCTCTTTGTCATCTAAACCTAAAAGATGTGAAAAGAAGCATGTGTACTTTAATGTTTATGTCAATAATAATCCTTCCTAAAGCAATGCCCTTTTTCCTATTTTCCCTATTTCATTCATATAGGTTGCCTGAAACAAATGCTTGCTAGAACATGATGCAAAAATCTTTTTTATTGGGGGGGATAGAAATGCTAATAGAAAAACAAAAGTATAGTTAATTAAGAGCCGAGAGCAATGCTTACCATGAGGTATGTTTTCACAAACCTTGTAATTAAGTAATAATCATCAGAATCTTTTAAATATCATGCCTTAACCACCCTGACAATTTCCATATGAAGCATAGGAGCTATCATTCATTCACAATCCAAATTTGTAATGCGACAGGAGCAGTCATCCAGAAACAGGGGTATCTGAAAGAATAAAAAAATCAAGAATTCAAGAGCAGTTACATGGCACACATTAAAAAATGTTGGGGTTTCAGTCAAGTGATTGTGCATGCCATCTTGACTTTCTGGACAAACGTACTGAAGAAGCCCCTGCCGACAAACCTGTAAAGCACACAGATCAAGAAAGCTGCCATAAAATAACAGCTTATTAATATTTATTTATGCGGTATAGGAAGAATTTGGACAATAAGAAAGGCTGAGCGCCAAAGAATTGAGGCCTTTGAACTTTGGTGCTGGAGAAGACTCCTGCGAGTCCCTTGGACTGCAAGGTGATCAAACTCATCAGTCCTAGAGGAGATTAACCCTGACTGCTCTTTGGAGGGCCAAATCCTGAAGATGAAACTCAAATACTTTGGTCTCCTAATGAGAAGGATGGAGTCACTGGAGAAGAACCTAATGCTGGGAAAGATTGAGGGCCAAAGAAGGGGACGACAGAGAACGAGGTGGCTGGATGGAGTCACTGAAGCAGTTGGCATGAGCTTAGATGGACTCCAAAGGATGGTGGAGGACAGGAAGGCCTGGAGGAACATTGTTCATGGGGTCATGACTTCGCAACTAACAACAACAAACCTGAAGATAAGTATCTTCACAGTGGTCTTTTTTGACAATGGGCAAAAGGAAGTCTATTTAGTCTCAACATCATTTGCCTAGTTTAAGCTACTGTTTTGTGTTCTGTTTTTTAAAAAAATCTTCAATCATTCTTAGCATAGATTATAACCTTTTTTTAACCAGTGTCACGCACAATACTGACATTTTTATGGAAGCACTCACTGTTATCGCATGTTTTGTTCCTCCCTTGATAGTTACTGTATCTGATGCACTATTGATAGATACAATTTCTCCATGCCTCTTTGGGAGGTTACTGCTATATTAGATTAAAAACTAATTCTCAATCCTGCTTGTAGAGCATGAAGGTGCTTTACTGTTTTTGAGGTGCTTTGCTGTTTCCTTACTAGACAACTGAGAAAATCTATAGCCACCCTTACTTGGAAATGGTGTTTTCTTTTCTCTTTTTCCAGGATAAAACTTTCTGTCTCAACAATCTAAGGACCCTTAAGAGTAAAACTTGGATGATATGTTCAAGGATGGCTCAACTCTACACAACTCTGTTTGGCTGGGGAAATTTGCTGTAGACATGCCCTTTCCAGTGGTGAAATCCATTTTTTTAAACTACCGGTTCCAGGGCCGGATTTTCCTATAGGCTAACTAGGCTTCAGCCTAGGGCCTCAAGATCAAGAGGGGCCTGTATTCAAATTGAAAATTAAAATTACACTATTCTAAAAACAGTGAACACTAAAACACTGGACCACAAATAAGGAGAAATTCTTACAAACTTAAAAATGGGAGGTGAACGGGCCTCATAAGTGGAATAGCCTAGGACCTCTTTTCATCTAAATCCATCCCTGACCGGTTCTGTGGGTATGGCTTGGTGGGTGTGGTGTAACTTGGTGGGTGTGGCTTGGTGGGCATGGCAGGGGAAGGATACTGCAAAATCTCCTTTCCAGCCCCACGCTGTGGCCAGCCAGAGGTGGTGTTTGCCAGCTCTCCAAACTGCTCAAAATTTCCACTACCAGTTCTCCAGAACTTGTCAGAACCGGCTGGATTTCACCCCTGGCCCTTTCCCTGTCCAATCACTGGGCACTGGGCCTCCTTGGCATTATTTTGGCTTTAGATGCAGTAGAATGACCATATGGAAATTCCAGATTCTCCGAAGATGGGTAGACTTGTCCATCTGGAATCCTACTTGAGGTATGTGCATATTGTATGTGTGCATGTGCATTGAGAACATTTAAAATAGGGAAGCATGTGTGACCAACAGGCACATGAATAAATGCATGGATGTATTTTCACACTTATGACCACTGCAGCATCCCCCATGGTCACATGATGAAAATTTGGATGCTTGGCAACCGGTTCATATTTATGATCACTGTAATGTCTCAGGGTCATGTGATTACCTGTCAAAGTCAATGATGAAGGCAGATTCCTTTAGCAACCATGTTACTAATTTAATTTCTGCAATGGTTCACTTAACAAACATGGCAAGACATATAAAATAGGGCAAAACTCATTTAACAAATGTCTCACTTAACAAAAATTTTGGTCTCAATTATGGCAAGTCAAGGACTACCTATAACAGTAATGGAGAAGTGGCACGCAGAGCCATATTGATTGGCATGCCTGCACAGCTAAAAAATGACCTGTTTGGTTCCACTTCCGGTTCAAAAACAGACTGCTTTGGTCTCCAGAGGGACTGACTCCTAGAGAGGCCCTGGAGGCAGTGGAGGGTGAAAAATGAGTCTACCTGGCCCACCCTAACATCAGGTGCCAAAAGTGGGGGTGGGTGCATGCACGGTGTGTGTGTGAATAGCATTATGGGTGTTGGCACGCAGGCGCCCCTTCCCATAACTCCCCCCCTGCTTTTGGCATGCGATGGGAAAAAGGTTGGCCATCACTGACATATAATTAAAAGAACACTCAATTACAGAATGGAGCAAATTATTCTAACATTAAACATATTAAAGCATTTTTTTAGAAAAAAAAGGGTCCCTAAAGTTGGTATTAATATTGTCAACATAGGCATCTGCCTCTATGGAGAAACTTTGTCTAAAAGATGTTATGGGAGAGGAACAGGTTTTACCTGACAAGACTGAGACTGAGTTGAAAGTAGACTTACAAATGATAGGCTAGAAGAATTATATGGAAAAAGATATTACACTGGACATACAAAAGAGACCGGCTGATGTTTTAATAATTAAAAGGGACATAGAAACAATAAACAAAGAGAGTGACCTATATTAAATTTACAGAAGAGGCTGTTTAGCGGAATGTTGTGACAAGGGACAAAAAAAATTAAAAGAAATAAAGTTCTATGACAGTGAACTTTTTCCCATCACGTGCCAAAAGCGGGAGATGCCCATGGGGGTTTGCACATCTGCGTGCCCACACCCATAATTCAATTTGCCCCACCTTCCCTAGAAAGGCTCTGGAGCCTGTGGAGAGTGACAAAGGGGCCTTCCCCACACCCCCAGGCCCTCCAGTGGCTGGAAACAGCCTTTTTTCCAACTTCTGGTGAGACCAGAAGGTCTGAAAATCAGCTGGGCAGTGGCCACATGTGCATCAAAGCTGAAATTAGGGGAAAGCTCGCATGCCCACCGATATGGCTCTGCGTGCCACCTGTGGCACCCATGCCATAGGTTCGCCATCACGGTTCTATGATGTCATTTGAATGGAATAATGATTAAAACTGTCAGAGGCAAAAGGAAGGAATATAAAGTTGGTTTATTTGACTAATAAAAGATAAGTTATTATTTCTGGCAACCTTAAGGGACTTTTGCTGATACTCGGACTGAAATGACTGTGTTAATGGATTTCTTTATAGATAAGAGATGCAATATGAGAAGATATCATTTTGATCATCTTACAAGAGGGGGATAAACTACTTTGAAGTTTGGAAGTTACTTCTTTAGATATATGTTTTCTTTGCTATATTCTTGCTTTTTTATTCCTCTTCTCCAATCCTCTGGTTTTTTTCTCTTTTTCCTGCACTTTCTATTCTTTTATATATTTTTTAGATTTTATTAGTTTTTACCAGTGTAGTTATGATCTTTAATAAAAACAACTATTAAAAAGCAACAGAATTTTTATTGCCGGTAGTATTTTACACCCACTTCTTACTCATTCAAAGGGCCATTCAAAGTTTTTTGGTTTGGTGAATAAATGGATGTGTTCCACATCTGAGAAGAAGAAAAAATAACCTTCCTTCATGTAAATTAGTCATTTTACTATCCAGTGCTATCAGTTTGACATATTATTTACTGTATCAAGATCAGGGGTGAAATCCAGCAGGTTCTGACATGTTGTAGAAAACTGGTAGCGGAAATTTTGAGTAGTTTGGAGAACCGGCAAATACCACCTCTGGCTGGCCCCAGAGTGGGGCAGGAATGGAGATTTTGCAATATCCTTCTACTGCCACACCCACCAAGCCATGCCCACAGTAGTAAAAAAAATGGATTTCACCACTGATCAAGATACAAGCCTTTTCAAAGTAATGGTTGTCCTTTAAGCCAGAGTACAATCTCAAAGCAGCATTTAATAGCCCATTATTTTGCCATATAAGTCTACATTTCTGCCCATCCTAAATGTACTTTTGTGATCAGGCAAAGATAGAGAGTTATTTTGTCTGAGGCGGCTTCCCTTCCTGCTTGGGGAAGACTTTATGGTTTTTACCAAGCAAGAACAGTGATGAGCCCTCGAATGGGGGATTGTCTGCTAAGATAAACAACCTGCCAAGAGTTTCTCTCCGGCTGGTTTTGACGCTAGACAAAAGGTTGGTTTCACACAGCTAGAGAAAACTTTCCATCATCTTTGTGGCTTTCGGTCTCTGACAGGTTGTATAAACACTAATCTGTAGGCATTTTTTTTTTAAAAAAAAAAAGACTCCCGCTATGGCAAAGATTTGTGTCAGTTGGTGGGTTCTATTTATTTCTGTAGTGGGAAAGGAGCAAGAGGGGCCTGTTGTTAAAGTGTAAACTCCAGGTTCAGGGAGAGAGCAAGATCTGGATTCTGTGAAGCATTTGGGAAATGACTGCTTGTCATACCAGTGATGGCTAACATTTTTGCCATTGCGTGCCAAAAGTGGGGGGTGCCCGGGGGGTGTTGTGTGCCCGCGTGCCCAAACCCATAATTCAATTTGTTCCATCCTCCCTAGGAAGGCCCTGGAGCCTGGGGAGAGAGAAAAAGAGGCCTTCTCAACACCCCCAGGCCCTCCAGAGGCTGGAAACAAGCCTCTTTCCCAACTTCTGGTGGGCTTGGAAGGCCCGAAAATCAGCTGGCCAGCGACCGCATGTGCATCAGAACTGAACTAGGGCAATGCTCGCGTGCCCGTTGATATGGCTCCACATGCCACCTGTGGCACCCCTGCCATAGGTTCGCCATCACTGCAGTAGACAGTCCAGCATTAGAAATACGGCCAGCTTTATCAAAAGAAGTCTGATCTCAGATGGCTCTTCCGGGGGCATTATTAAAGGGCCATTATTAATCAACTGAATCTTCTCATATGGTAGCTTTAAAAAGCATTTGTGTTTCGAAGTGCGCGTAAGCCATGAGTATTTCTATATCAGGCAGAACAACAGTCAGAAAATAAGTTGAAGTCCACAAGTCTCAAGGTTGCCAAGGTTGGAGACCCCTGTCCAAATCTGTGCCAAGATTTGGTATCTTGGGAGTTTAGTATTGTAATCGGGAGTCTATACATTCATGTTGGAAGAAACCAGATGTTGTGTAAGGTAACAAAAATTTAAGCATCCTTCATTGAATGGATGCTGTCAGTTCTCTAAATACTACTCAGTCAGGGCAGATAAAGATAGTCCTTGACTTACAACCATTCAATTAGTGACTGTTCAAAGTTATAATGGCTCTGAAAAAAATGAGATATGATAGCTCCTTACACTTATGACTGTCATAGCATCCACACAGTCACCTGACCAAAACGTGAGTGCCTGGCAGGTGGCAAATATTTATGATGGTTGTAGAGTCCCTGGGTCATGTGGTCTCCATATTTGAGCTTCACATCTGGCATCTGACAAAGTCAATGGGAGAAGTCAGATTCTCTCAACAAGCATGTGATTCACTTAACTGCAATGATTTGCCTAACAACCACTGCAAAAAAAAAAAGTTGTAAAATCAGGCACAATTCACTTAACAGTTGCCTTGCTTAGTAAAATGTAAATTCTGGTCCCAATTGTGGCTATAGGTTGAGGATTGCATGTATCAAAGGATACAAAAGGTATGATCTGTCACTGGAGCAACAAAATATCCGCCATCTTGTAACTGGGTCAGGCACCACAGTGGCAGAGTTCTGGCCATTCGATGTGGTTCAATATATGTATGTATGCACAAGAATTCTCTCCAGAACCTTTTTCCTTTGCTTGATGAATGATAATAGGATAGCGCCAATGGAAGATCTACAGTGGGATGAAATAATGGCCATATTCACTTTTGAAAGAGACTGGAGTCCTAAAGTCGCTTTTTTAAAGAGGCAACTGGATTTTCTGGGTTTTTGTTTGAAAATGATTCGCTTGTCAGCTCTGAAGAGGCTTTTCGGATGAGGAGTGAAACGTTGTCAAACAAAAAACAGAAAGTCCAGTTGCTTCTTGAAAAAGCACCTTTGGGATAACCATGACCTGGATGACTGAGAATTTCTACAGACAAGAGAGACTGGAGCTGTGCAAGAATGGAAAAGAAAATGGAAGCAAATGGAAGCCTGTAAGGAATTGATAAGTGAAAAACAAAACAACTCCTGAAAAGAACACGAGTTGCCCTTTTAAATGAATAAATATTGAAGAAAAGAAGCTCAACCATTTGCAGCAAAATGCACTATGTCCCAGCCAGAGGTGGGTTTCAGCAGGTTCTGACCTGTTCTGGGGAACCGGTAGTAGAAATTTTGAATAGTTTGGAGAACCTGAGGTAAATACCACCTCTTACTGGCCCCGCCCCCATCTATTCTCTGCCTCACAAGTTCCAACTGATTGGGAAGAAATGGGCATTTAGCAGTAGTCTTCCCCTGGATTGGGTAGGGAATGGAGATTTTACAGTATCCTTCCCCTGCCATGCCCACCAAGTCACATCCACCAAGTCATGCCATGCCCACCAAGCCACGCCCACAGAACATGTAGTAAAAAAAAATTGAAACCCACCACTGGTCCCTGCAAACCTCTGATTGAGTCACTCCTTGCCCGAGGTCTCTTCTGTTTCTTTTGTCTTCACTGTGACCGATCAGGAAAAGACAATATATTATTTTGAAGACAACAAATCACAGTGCTTGCTTTAAGTCCAGTTTCCCTACTCCCATTTTTAGATAGAAAAAAGGACTGCTTCTTCCCACAGGCACCCATATGGTGTCTGTCCGCGTAGGAATATAGCACCTTCTTTTGGTGAGATATTTCTCAGCAGCATGAGAGACATCTGCACAATACAGTGGTGGTATAGAACTGATTCCTGTTATTGTATTTCTTTTCCACCGGAGTAACTTCTCTGTCTTCCATTAGCTCTCTCTTATCCCCATGATTCAGCTTTATTATTATTATTATTATTTATTAGATTTATATATTGGTAAGTGGCAGTGGTGAAATCCAAATGATTTTACTACCAGTTCTGTGGGCATGGCTTGGTGGGTGGGAAAGGATACTGCAAAATCTACAATCCCACCCCATTCCTGGGTGAAAGATATTGCAAAATCTCCATTCCCACCCCACTCTGCAGCCAGCCAGAGGTGGTACTTGCCGGTTCTCCAAACTACTCATAATTTCCACTATCAGTTCTCCAGAACTTGTCAGAACCTGCTGGATTTCCCCCCTGATATGTGGACTGATATACAGCCCTTAAGAGTCTTCTCCAGCTCTGTAGGAAGCTATTGTCTTTGAAGGGAAAACATGGGCTCTTCCTTGGCTAGACTCTGCTTGAATGTCCTGCAGCTAGGAGGCAATTTTGCAGAAACATCTGGAGACACAAGATGATGTCAAATGATAAATTCCAACAGAGATAGCCTTGACAGCCAGAGAGAGCTGATGGATTGGGAAAGCTGCAAGGCAGTTTTCCATCCTGCAGATGGGAGAGTTGTCCCTTATTTGGCCTTTCTTCTAACACAATCATTTGTGCATAAAGCTGTTTTAGCAGTGAGACATTATCAGGAAAAGATACACATCTTCTTCACACCCCCTAATTCAACAGAACAATTTGTCAATATCAACAGCCACAGTGCTGATAAATCAAGAACTTCTTAAGTTTGCAGTTGACATTGGTCATTTATTCTTCATAAATCATTCACTCCCTCATCAAAAAGTTCAGGGTTTATAAATTATATTTTGTTTATTCCAGAATTCTGGTTATGGGGCTTTCTGCTTCTCCTTCCTCGGCAAATAATATCACTGCTTTTGATATAGTTTTATAAACTTGTTACAGATTATAATTGTGTCTGCCTATTGCCTTGAATGTGGCAGCCCTGCAGAAATTTTTGTGAATGGAGATGTATGAAAATGAAACATGTGGAGCTCATTCAGATCAAAAGGCCAAAAATGCAGAAAGCTTTGCCCCATGAAACTTTCAGTTTAAGCATTACATGGACATCTTCCAGAATGAAAAGTGCAAAGAAGATGGAACAGATTATTCTCCACACTAAAGATGGTTCTCATGTGAGCTGGATGAAATGAGGCATTTGGACAGTTGTGAGTAAATTGTTTACATGGGGGTGGCCAAGCTAGAAAGTGTAAAAATGTATGAGATTTTTGGGTCCTTGCAAACTTGCATTATATTTGCACTGCAGTTAAGTGCAGTTAAGAAATATCCCAATTCCTTTGGCATACCAAATTAGTCTAGCTGCCAACCAGACTCAAGTTGGAAACGGATTCATTCTGTAGGCATGTGAATGTGTGAACAAGTGGAAGCTTTAATTCAGAAAGTGAATAGTAAATGTTATAAACAGCATTTCTTTCTACATGTATGAACTAAAAAAAATCTAAAGCACTGGGATGATTTTGAGGTGGTCGGTATAAGCAGGGGGAAGATGAAGATGAATGGTAAGTACATTGAAATCCAGCTAACAGCATTTTGATCCAGGTAAAGAAATTCAAAGATGAAGGTAAAATTTCGAGACTCGTACTACTTTCAAGATCAAGAAACCTAGCTATAAAGATCCATCAGCATTCATATCTCATTGCAAATAACCCCGAACAGCAAACCCTGCAAAGAGTTGTGAGCAACTCAGAGTTTGGTTTAAGAGGGTGTCTATATAAGTATTGGATCAGAGATGGGTTGAGATAGATTTATAAAAACTACTATTTAGCATCTAGAGCAAGAATGGGTTCTACTTACCTTTACTACTGGTTATGTTGTCTGACCATTGCCGTGCCCGCTTTGTATGTGCACATGCTGTGCATGCAATCTGCACATGTGCAGTAAAGCATGCATGACATGTGCACACCATATGTGCGTTCTGCACATGCTCAGAATTGGCCAGGCACAGCAATCAGCCACTTCAGCTGGCCAAAAACGGTAAGATAAAAGCTCAAAAATTTGCTAGGGCAAGTGGGAGCGCCCAGCTCCCAGTCACACAGAACTGGTTCAGTAACTGTGAGAGGGATCTTGGTGTCCTAGTGAACAACCGTCTAGATATGAGCCAGCAATGTGCAGCAGCTGCCAAAAAAGCCAACACAGTCCTAGGCTGCATAAACAGA
>JANHFP010009892.1:75469-87082 GCA_032468135.1 Calamaria suluensis
ATCCATCCATCCATCCATCTATCTATCTATCTATCTATCTATCTATCTATCTATCTATCTATCTATCTATCTATCTTAGGGTGCTCATACATAGCATCCCATTTTTTTTTTATTCTCCATAGCAATCATATATGGTAGCTTGGATTGTGAGAAAATGACTATCCGGAAGTTATGGTGGCTGAAGGTCTACTGGAAATTGCAACTTCTCGGTAGTCCTCCAATGTTTCAATCTCTGCACTGCAAAGAGATTTATCAATTGTGCAAGACAGGGTAGTGTTATTCTCACTCCGATACGGATATATGGGAAATAGAGAGAAACCAGTTTAGTCAAAACCCGTTGGTAAGTTCATAACACAGGCAAAATTCATATGACGGGGCTTCCAGACTCATAATGTGTAGTTATGAATGCCAGCTCTTTTGCTAATGTGGGTTCATGAACCATGCTTTGTAAAACCTCAGAACTGCTACATTTTGGAACAGGAGAGGGAAATAACCTTTTTGGGATAATGCCTTTTTTCAAATGCCTCATAACAGGCTTTTATTTAAATTTCCTCTGAAATGTGCACACTGATGCTGAATGTCTATATTACACTGAGAATATTTTGAGTTTTAGGTATTCTTCATTCAAGCTTTCTTTTTCTCGGTGCTGAATGTCTATATTACACTGAGAATATTTTGAGTTTTAGGTATTCTTCATTCAAGCTTTCTTTTTCTCGGTGCGCTTCAGAATTCTTTATTCTTTCTGCTTGCGAGTCAGAAAAATTGATTCTTAAGAATAGCTACAACAGAAGTACAGTACCTTGCAGAAAGAGTGCAAGAGAGAGACAGATGGCGTATAGTCATTTGTAAAGTAGGTATTTTTTTTTGTTTCTGTTTTGGTTATTGTTAAAAGTCAAGGAAGGGGATGCTGCATTTAATTTGAACTGATATTTAGAAGACTGATCTTTACCAAGGGAGTAATTGTAACCATGTAGCCAGACAGTTTTTCCTTAACTATTGTCCTTGAAGACAGAAGAGTTTAACATAAGTTCTCCAACTGAATTAGGGCCTTGCGATACTTATTAATAGAAATATGCCATCCTTGGATACTCTGCGCTTATGCAGAGCCAACATAATTTAAAAAAACAGACAAATTCCAAAGTAGGTAATCTCTCCTGGGTTCATGTAGTCGCAAAACGCTAAGAAATAAGTGCTTCAGATAAAAGTTGTTTTGTCCCTTTCTCATAAATGCAGTAAATTTGGAGTGTTATTTCCAAAATTGTGGTTAAGTTCCTTCTTAAAAGTATGTTAACATCAGTGGTGGGTTTCAAATTTGTATACTATGGATGATGGGCATGGTGTGGCTTGGTGGGCGTGGCTTGGTGGACATGGCAGGGGAAGGATACTATAAAATCTCCATTCCCACCCCACTCCAGGAGAATATTGGAAAATCCCCATTTCTTCCCGATCAGCTGGGACTCGGGAGGCAGAGAATAGATGGGGGTGGGGCCAGGCAGAATTTTTACTAGCGGTTCTCCGAACTACTCAATTTTTCTGCTACCGGTTCTATAGAACTGGTCAGAACCTTCTGAAATCCACCTCTGGTTAACATGTCAGGAGGAAGTGAAATGGACCAAAAGGATGTCAACCAATAGTGTGCTGGAACAGGTGAAGTGGCTTGTGAGAACTGATAGTTATATTTCCTGGAATTTTGCAACTCAAGCTGAGAGTAGAGCAGAGTCCTTATGCATGTTAATTAGCTTCTCCACAATTAGTGGCACAGTGCAGTGGTGGAAATTATAACTGCATTATAAGCAACTAATGTTAGATAAGTAAGGAAAATAGTTTCAAGGCCATCAATCTGTATTTTGACATGGAAGAGCTATGTCAGCTATGCACAAAACAACCAGTGACTAAAATTCAATCTTTCTGCTTCTTAATATGGGTTGATATAGATAACTGACACTAAATTTATACCTAGGAATAAAGGCCATTGTGCTCTATTAACAAATTTTCAACATATTCCTTTGCAATGTTCCTGTGATATGGATGTTTACCTTGAGGGAAATTATTGAGATTTTTAATTACATTTGCCAACCAACCCAGTAGTATTTAAATGAATTATAGCTGGTTTTTCACTAAATTCACACTGTTTGGGATAAAAATAAATATTAAAAAAGGAAAATGATCAGCATTAATGTTATGAAAGACGCCGTAGTTCCTGATCAATCCCTCAAGTAATTCCTTAAGTGGATTTTAGTTGAAAGATTTTGACATAGAAATCTATATTTACAGATTCAAATTTCAACTCTCAGATTGGAGGCAGATTTTCTTTCAGCTCCGACTTAAACCTAGTTTTATTAATACAATTTTATTCCCAGTGGAAATTGATGTCTTGGCCTTAGATGTGTTGATTTTGTTGTGTTTTATTAAAAGGGAGCACTTCTCAACTCTTCTCTGTTTTTGCTTCAAGATAACTTCATTTGGCATTTTGAATTAAAGTCAATTTGAAAAAAAAAGGAAGGAGGGAGCATAAAATTAGGTACCAAGAAAAAAAGAATCAATCTACATCACTTTATTCATAAAAACACTTTAGTGGGATGCATTTAGTAATTTACCACTGTAAGCATATGTACACACTGCTTTCAGGGCAGGCCTCTGACACTGTATTTAGTTCACACTTTTATGGCACAGCTAAAACTTCCATTTGTATGCATTTATTCTGCTTTTCACATTATGTTATCAGTCACTTTCAATATTTTTTAAGCCATAGCAGTTTTTCATCTGACTCACATTTGTCGGAATAAACTGCCTTGATTGCTATTATTATATTCCCCAGTTCCTGAGTAAGGGGGGAAAAAGACTTCTGGTAAGCCAAGAATATTGAAATAACTTGATAAAACAACATATTGAGCAATATAAAAGCTGAATAAATTAATATCCAGTTATACTTTAAATAGATAGACATTGGGAGATATGTTACAATAAGAAAGCCAGCATAGAATTTATGAAATTTACATAAAATAATAATTAGAAGTAAACAAAGGAAAGAAATTATGTGCATTGTATTGGAAATTCATTCATTGTAAAGCCAGATGAGTTGGCATTCATAGAAATCTCTTACTTAGAAGTTGCTGAATCTTTAAAGCCTTTTTTCAATGGATACAGTCGCCAGAGAAAGTTCTAAAAATGTAGATTAATATGTTTGAAAAACCAGGCAATCTGATTCATTTTAAAACCTGCCTCACTAAGGTCTACTGGTTCTCCAGGACTAGTCAGAACCTGCTGAAACTCACCTGAGATGGATGTTCTCTAAACGCATACACACAAATAACAGTCTCATTGAAAAAGGGAGATCCAAGAAAATATATATGTGATTGAACCCCTGAATTTGATTATCTGAAAGTGAAGCCTTCATAGAAAACAGAGAAGAAAAAAACAGATTAATGTCAAATGTGGCATGAAAATTAAGCTCATGTCAAATAGAATACTTAGAGGCAGTAAACTATAAGTGGTAGCTAAATCCTCTTTACAAACCTTATTAACTAGGGAGAGGGGCGGTATATAAATTTAATAAAATAAATAAAAATAAATAAATAAATATAGGACCTTAGCAATCCAGGAGAAATTGTCCAATTATTCACTCAATTGCTTCTGGAAAACTATAAATTCCTATAATGGTTATTTTCTGCACTGAGTTTAAGGCTGATCTCCATAAATGATCTCCAGGGTTTGAAATACTATCTATGCCTTTTGTTTTTTTTCCCAACCTGTCCCAGAACATATTCAACAATCCTGAAGTTGTGTATCTTCTTACGGAAAAACTAGTGATAAATTGTTGGTAACAGCTATTGGTTCTCTGAAACAGCGTTTATTTTGTTTTATTTATTTATTTATTTATTTATTTATTTATTTAAAACATTCATATAGCTGTCTGTCTTATATCAAAATCTAGACAGCCCCCTACCAATAGTTAGAACCACATCAAAAACAAAATAACATAGTATATGCATAAATGTATTTGAGCCCTGGTCGTGCAGTGGTTAAAATGCAGTATTGCAGGCAAACTCTGCCCACAGCCTGAAGTTTGAGACTGGCGGATCATGAGGTTGACTCATCCTTCCAAGGTCAGTAAAATGAGGAGCCAGATTGCTGGGGGCAATATGCAAATAATGCTTCTACATTGTAAACTACCTAGAAGGTGCTATAAAATGCTATGGAAAAGTATGCAAGTCTAAATCAGGGACTTTTGGTCCGTTTTGGACTGGTTCAGGTGAACTGGTAGTAAAAAATGCTACTGGTTTAGACACACCGGTATTTCCAACATTCAGCTGTGCCACGGTTTTATATTTGCTAGAAAGCAGGAAATCCTGCTGTTTCCTCCCTCGCTGTTCTACTTACCTTAGAAAAGGCTTCTTAAGTCTTCTTTTTCAGCACTGCGTGGTAGTGCCTGTGGTACACATGCATGCAAAGTGCATGTTTGGGGCACAGTGTGCATGCGCACGCACATCATGCATTTGTGTATGCACAGCAAACCGGAAGCAGACATCAGAGGATTTCACCACTAGTCTAAATGCTACTGCTATGTAATTTGCATACATCTATTAAAACCACAAGCATGAAACCTGGCAGAAAGTTAACTTTCACGGTCCATCACTAAATCCTCCCCTCCATCTCACCTTAAACCAGAAGTCTTAAGGAGGAGACATGATGGCTCAAAGTTTAAAAAAGCCGAGTTTGTCAGCTAGAAAGCCGACAGCCAGAGTTCAAGACCTCAGCACTGGTGACAGGGAGATCAATCATTACTTGCCCCTGCTTCTACCTAGCAGTTCGAAAGCATGCAACTGCAAGTAGATAAATAGGTACCACTTGGGTGGGAACTGGGAAGCATTCCATGCATCTTGATTTATAATCTGCTGGCCACAGAACTGTCTTTAGGCAATGCTGGTTCTCTCGGCTAAAAAAACAGTGAGAAGCACTGGCTCCTAGAGTCAGAAACTGGCCAGGGGAAAGCTTTACCTTTACCTTTACCTAAGTCTTAAGTGATTTTTCAGAAGTGAGGAGAATGGGGACTTGCTGAATTTAAGGGGAAAAGGTGTTTCATAGGGCAGAGACTGCCACACCTTGATTCCAAAAGATGGCAATTCTTAGTTCGGCAAGTACTATATTAATGTAGCAGAAAAACATTCTGTGTTAAATAAATGTTCTTGTCCCTTTTCTAAGACGATATAAATCATTGTTCAGAATCTTGGAAGCTGGCTTTAAGAGGGATAACAGAAAAGAATGTTTGCCTGCCTTCTTTTTAAGATAGAGATCGAGCTGCGCCAAACCCTTTCATGTTAAGATGTGCTGTTCTCCAATGCTGAGGTAAAGGATGACACCTGCTGGTACAGCAAGCAAAGTCCCTTCAGATTCAAGCTTTGTAGGGCATTTTTTGTTAAAAAAAGAGGAAAAACTGAGGTAAAGTCAAGGATTGGAAATCCAGAGGGGGGGCTTTAAAGTCCACTGACCACTTATTTAAAGCCCACGACCACCAAAGTCCAAATTTCCCCATTCAATCCACCACAGCTTAAGGACAGGATGAAATTTGGTAAGCTTTGGAAGCTCAGGGAATTACCCAGGAAGTATCTTCCGTTTCTCAGGTTCTTGATATGTTTAGATCATTAAATGGTAGGCATTGAAGTTTGTATTTTGCTTTATTTGAAACAGTGACTGGCCGTTTTTAACCCCCCTTTTGTGTTTTAATAGTATTGAGTAATATTGTTCAATGAAATAAAGGCATTGAAATGGAAATTTATGTTGATCTAGTGATTTTTGCTGTGAAGAGGGGAGTGATTTACTGGATGTACTTTGTTCTTAAGTAAAGAAAAAGAAAGGGTGTGTTCATTTCTAGACGAGCAATCCTTAGGCCTGGATTTTATAATCCAACAACAATACACGAGCACACAATGGATACAAACTTAAAGGGAACTGCTCCAAACTCGATTGCAGAAAATGTGACTTTATAAACAGCTATTAGTCAATGCTTGGAACGCACTACCTGACTCTTGTGGTTTCATCCCCAAACCGAGCAATATTTACACCTCAAAGAAGGTCTAAAAACCCCTCACTCTCCATTTCATTTTGGCAGCTGCACTAGAAACTTGGCTGTGTTCATCATTAAACCATCTTTTCAATCAGCTTCCGTGTTTCCAGTGTCTTTCTCCCAGCTTGGAACTGAACCAGATGGATATTTCTTCCCACACCATCTTTGATCCTACCTGGTTGCTTTGTTTGTTTGCTGGTTCATTTTGACGCTTCCCATTATGCACACCACTGGTTCATGAGCTGTTCTGGTTCCCAATAGATTGCTGAGGTGCACTTCCCAGTTAGTATTTAGTATTACAAAGCCCTACATGTCATTATATACAAGATCACCTCTCTCCCATTGTGTCATGTCTCTGTCAGCGTCTGACTCGGAGGATGAGGAGGAACAGCTGGCAGAGACAGTGTGGGGGAGGCTGATGCTGCGGATGAGGATGGGGAAGAGCAAGCCCAGGCTGGACCCAGTGGGCTAGGGGCGAAATCAGAGAGGAGGAGTTAAGAGGATGAATTGGGATCAACTTCCCCACCTGATCTGAGACAGAGACGCAGGGACAAGAGAGCTTTGGAAAAAGGTCTGCTCAGGAGGAAGTGAGGAATGGGATGCAGCTGAGCTGGAGGCTTTAAAACTAGCTAGTTTTGTAGGATTAATCGCTGGAGTCAAAGGCTATTCTTTGGTGTAGCTGCTTTGGTAACTCTTTGCCTTCGAGATTCTGGATTCTGTTGTGAGATATCTCATCTCAGAATGGGACAGTGTTTATCACTTCCTAATTGTGAGTAATTTGGACTTCAGCCGCACTCTGTGCCTAATTTTGGTGTGTTTTCGTTTTGCTTCTGAGGAGAAGTCGGCATTGCCGGACAATTATTTTAATGAGCATATGGGTTTATAAATAAAGAATGCTTTTCTTTGAGGCATTGTCTTTCTGTTTCTGCATCAAGCTGGGTCTTCACAAGGCCCTGCACCCTATTGTGCCTTGAGAAATTCCCTCTAGCTTTCCCAGAAAGATTGAGGAGTTCAGATGGGGGCATAACAGATGCGGAAGAGTCTCCTTCTCTCAATAGCTGGCATCTTACATCTGCAGCTGCTGTGTCGAGTGCCAGACAGAAGCCTCACCTAGAACAGGAGTCTCTGTCCATGCGTGGGTACTGTGGCTCCCTGAGATAGGGCTTTGCTTGATGCGTATACTGACCATGCTTATTGGTATGCATGGTGATTTGTCTTGTTCTTGCTCTACGGCTCTTCTGATTTGTGCACTGAATTTTAAGTATAGGAACACGATGATCTGAACTTTCCATAAAATCTAGCTGGCAGTACGGAAATGAAAGCGCAAGAGGGTTTAACTTCCTTTAAAAAAAAAATAAAAAAATGGCACATAGCAAAGTGACTATTTGCAAGCTACATCCCCTTAAAAATGAAAGTTCATGCCATAACTTTGCTTTTCTAGTTCTTTTTTTAGCCTCCGCAATGGAAAAAAGAAATTGAGAAAGGCTGTAATGTGGGCCTGTTTTAGCAGCAGCGCACTTTTCTGCCCTCAGTGACTCAGGCTAATTTTATAAAAAGGAAGCTGACCAGTCAAAAATAGGTATGAGTGCAAATCTTTTAAACAAAAGTCTCGTTGTAATAACTACACAGTATTCACCACGAGAGATGAAATGCATTTTCATTGAAGTGTTTCAACCCTCCCCTCTCCTCACAATAGTCCCGTTTTGTACTAATTGGTGGCGCAGTGGTTAGAATGTAGTACTGCAGGGAAACTCTTCCCACAGCCAGGAGTTTGATCCTGAACTCAAGGTTGACTTTCATCTTTCCAAGGCTGGTAAAATGAGAACCCAGATTGTTGGGGGCAATAAGTTGATGTTTTAAACCTCTCAGAGAGTGCTGTAAGGCGCTATGGAGCAGTATATAAGTCTAAGTGCTATTGCTATAGCTATTGTAAATCTAAATGATGGGCTTCTGTAGGAAGCTGGGAAATAGCCCTACCAACTTATTAATTATTTCATTGCCCTATTACCTTGCCCTTTTTTAGTTGAAGAAAAACGGGATTTGCTGAATTCTGCAGATAGAAGAGCAGTCTTCCTTTTCATTTGCTGTTGCATTGAATGAGACCTGTTCTCACTGCATCCAGTAATAGGTTACCCTTTTTATTTCCCTTGGAGTTCCTCTCAAAGGTTCTTTCATTCCATTATCAGTACTCAGGATGATGATGAAGATGAAGATGCAGCCTCTTAACAGAATTGAGAAAGTTGTCCTGATATCAGTGAAATACTGAATTTGCAGATGGAGAGCAACAGATTGTAGGCAAGTTATAGTTGGTAGGGAAAGCAGAGCTCTTGGAATGTGGTGCAGGAGTGGAACAAGGCCAGAAGAGACCAAGCCAAATGACAATGGTTGCAACGTTGATTAAAAGGGAGATGAGCATATAGCAACACTCTTAAGTAAATTATTCCATGCAGGAGAGACTGAAAAAGACAAAAGAAACATAAGGTGAGAGAAATCTGTTACTCAAGTAGTCATTATTTATTCATTTTTATTTATTTATTTATTTTGTCGATTACGTATTAGGTAATATATATAAACATGAATTGAATACACAAATGAATACAAATAAAGAGAACATTAGGACAGGGATGGTAGGCATGCTGGTGCTCTTATGCACGTCCCTTACAGATCTCTTAGGAATGGGGTGAGGTCAACAGTCTTAGGTTAAAGTTTTGGGGGGTTTGGGATGAGACCACAGAGTCAGGTAGTGCATTCCAGGCATTGACCACTCTGCTGCTGAAGTCATATTTTCTGCAATCTCTAGTTTGGAGCGGTTCACTTTAAGTGTGTATCTATTGTGTGCTCTTGTATTGTTGTGGTTGAAGGCGAAGTAGTCCTTGACAGGTAGGACATTGTGGCAGATGATTTTATGACCTATGCTTAGGTCACACCGAAGGCGGCATAGTTCTAAATTTTCTAAACCCAGAATTTCAAGTCTAGTGGCGTAAAACACTGTGTGTTTTGTATGTCTCCTTTCTACAATGGTTGACATGCAAGGGCTTCAGAGAGCAAAGTCTCCTGCCCGGATCTTTTTTTAAAGTGCTGTTTAGTCAGAGTGGATTTTTCTAGAGATAATGACATAACTATTCACCTAAGAGCTGGATGGCTGCAATGGTCCAGGCAGAGTCAGACTAATTGTTGATACCGGGAGCTTCTGTCTGGATGAAACAACTGCCTGGTTTGTCTGTAGAATGATTGGCACTAAAGACGAGCTTTGTCTGCCTGCAGAGAAAATTAATTCACATCAACTACTTGCTCACATATTCTGATCAAACAATATAACCAATGGATGACCTAATGCAGCTGTCTTTTAATCCTCAAAGGGATTATATGAATAACCTGCAAGGTGACTAATAATTGTTATACTACTTATGACTAATCATTGTTAAAAGGAATTACAAACATTTTCTCTCAGCGTTTCACACAGTCTTTATCAATCTAATGCTCTTCAGATGTGTTAAGACTACATAATTCCTCATCAATATAAATACTGGGAGTTGTACCAAAAACACATCAGGGAAGGCTGGTCTATGGGAGAATGCAGAATGCTCCTGCTTGTTGCTGTGCCTGATGGAGAATGCAGAAATGATCATTAGAATCAGGATTTCAATTGTGTTATGCATTTTATGCTCCCTTCTCTTAGCCTGAATACATGTCTAAACACTCTTTACCACAAGAATACAATCCCCTCTCTATCACAAGACAGATATTAATATTTCTGAGCAACACTTACTAAACCTTTGGAAGCAACTGATTTCAGATGTCAAGAAACAGAATCATTTTTGCTTCATTGGTAGTCAATTACAGGTGTAAAGGAGAAACAGGAGGATGGGGGAAGGTGGGAGAATGGACTCCTGTGACCGATAGACAGATGAAGTTTAAGTTTATAGAGATGCATGGATTGAAAATTTTACCTGTTTGCTCTCACTTAATGGTTAAAAGCAAAAGTGTCACAGCCAGAATCAAAGATGGAGACTGGCTGCCTATCAGAGTCTTTCCTATTTAACGCATGCTCTATAGATTAATATATTTAAAATATAAATATAATCGGCCTATACTACTATATGGGTTGGAAGATTGAGGGCCAAAGAAGAAAGGGACGACAGAGAATGAGGTGGCTGGATGGAGTCACTGAAGCAGTAGGCGTGAGCTTGGGTAGACTCCAGAGGATGGTGGAGGACAGGAAGGCCTGGAGAAACATTGTCCATGGGGTCGCGACTTCGCAACTAACAACAAAGCATCCCATTTTCCTTGCACTGAATTCTTCTTTATTGTGTACCATAGCATGTGGTTTATTAGAGGGGGAAATAATAAAACCTTTACTTGTTATATAAGAACAACTTCTATTTCAGTAGAAAACTTGGTATCAAGATGCATAGTAGAAAACAGCAAAGCAAAAAAGCAGGAACACGATGGAAGAGGACGTGGAAAAGCCAGTTAGATTTCAGTGATAATTATTTATGCTGACTTGCATACTTTTATGCCATGTACATTAAGTTTAGAAAATACAGAAAGTCAGCATTCCTTTCACAATTTATTAATCTAGCTAAAGCACTTCTCTGCTTTATAAATAATTTTGTTTACACTTGCACATTCTCCTCCTCTTTCCCATTTTCTGATTGTAATTTTTATCATTCTATTTTTGGCAAATAATCTATCTCAGTTAATGAAATAACTGGAATTTATATTCAAGCAGTACTCAAACAATTCATGGATATTTTACAGTCATTTCATTACACTCAAAAGTACAGACCTAGTTTTCAAGAGTTACCATTTTTTTTACAAAATCAAGTGATATGTTTTATCAAATATTTGATATACTATTAATATAAAAACTATTGAAGAATTTATGAAACATTTTCCATTGCTAATGATAACATCCTGCTTTGTTTAAAATAGTTTGATAGGCTGTAGTTGCTCCCATACAAAACACATGCATTTAAAATTTATATTGTTATTAAAGCAATAAAAGAAAACATAATGAGCCAGGATATTCTAATTTAATTTGTTATTATTACAAATGTAAAGAGAGCAAAAATAGAATAATGGGAAGAGACATTGGAGGTCTTCTAGTCCAACCCCTGCTTAGACAGCAAATCCTATACTAGTGTTGCCTAACTTTTTCTGGGCTGAGTGCCAAAAGCACCCAAACTGCAATGTGTGTGTGGCCCCCATGCATGTGCCCCACCCATGCATGCAGCCCCGTGTCCTCCCCATGCATGGCCCCTGCCCTCCATTTATGTGCGCACAACCCCCACACATGCACATCACTCCCATGCATGCATGCACCCCTGCTGCACACCACCACTCCCTGCACATGTGCGGCAGAGACCCAATGACCAGCTGGCTAGTAGGAGGCATGCATGCACGCACAGCAGAGCTGAACTGGGGCAATGGCTTGCATGCTCATAGAGGGCACTGTGTACCACATGTGGCACACATTATTATTATTATTATTATTATTATTATTATTATTATTATTATTATTATTATTATTATTATTATTATTATTA
>JANHFP010009899.1:74039-84157 GCA_032468135.1 Calamaria suluensis
CTGTTGTCACTGAGCTGAATAAAGGAGGCGAAGGATCGTAGCGGTTGTGTGGTCTTTTCTGCCGGCGAACCACAACACTGATATCATATCCCCCCTAGTCCTTCTTGTCTCTAGATTGGTCATACCCATTTCCATACGTTT
Organism: Calamaria suluensis; assembly: GCA_032468135.1. Lineage (NCBI taxonomy): Eukaryota > Metazoa > Chordata > Lepidosauria > Squamata > Calamariidae > Calamaria > Calamaria suluensis. Next base: position 74,181 of record JANHFP010009899.1, read on the forward strand.
TTGTCTCCAGGCCTTTAATCATCCTAGTTTCTCTTTTTTGCACTTTTCCCAAAGTCTCAACATTCTTATTTTTTTTGTAATGTGATGACCAAAACTGGATGCAGTATTTCAGGTGTGGCCTTATTAAGGCTTTATAAAGTGGTACTAATAGTTCATGTGATTTGGATTCTATGTCTCTGTTTATACAACCAAGGATTGTATTAACTGTTTTGGCTACTGCCCACAGACTGCTGGCTCATATTTAAGTGAACATCCACTAGGACTCCAAGATCCCTTTCACAGTTACTGTTTTTGATACATGTTTTGCTTAATCTGTACTTATGCCTTTGGTTATTCCTGCCTAGATGTTTTCTCCATATTAAATTTCATGTTGTTGGATAGAGCCCATTGTTCAAGTCTGTCAAAATCTTTCTGGATCACAAGTTTGTCTTCTGGGGTGTTGGCTACTCCTGCCAGCTTAGTGTCATCTGCATATTTGGTGAGTTCCCCTTCTAGTCCCTCATTTAAGTCATTTATGAAGATATTGAAGAGTTCCTGACCAAGATTGAACCTTGTGGTACCCCACTGCTTACTTCCCTCCTTAATGTGCAGTTTGTCAGCCAGTTACACATCCATATGAAGGTGATGCTGTCTATCCTACATTTTTCTAGTTTACCAAAGAGAAGGTTGTGGTCTACTTTGTTGAATTCTTTTCTGAAGTCTAATTATATTACGTCCACAGCATTTTGCTGGTCCACTAATTTAGTCACTTTGTCAGAGAATGAAATAGGATTGTTTTGACATGATCTGTTTTTAACAAACTCTTGCTGGCTACTAGCTATAACCTTATTTGTTTCTAGATGTTGACATATGGGTTTTGATTAATTTTTTTCCAGTATCTTCCCAGGTATTGATGTTAGGCTGATTAGTCTGTAGTTTCCTGGATCTCTTTCGCCCCTCCCTCCCTTTTTTTGGAAGATAGGAACCACATCAGCTCTTTTCCAATCCTTTGGTAGTTCCCTGGTGCTCCAGGATTTTTTAAAGATATAGTACAATGGTTCTGAGATAACATCTGCCAGATACTTCAAAACTCTGGGATCTAATCCATCAGGTCATGGTGATTTATATTCATCAAAGTCAGACAGGTGTTCTCTTACTATCTTCTTGATACAAGGTTTATTTTCATCTTATTGATAGATAATCTGGTGATACACAAGGGCTATATAAGTGGCATATGTTGCAAATGGCCATATATGTACAGTACCTATACAAAACAGAAGATCTTACTTCCTCAAAAAAAAAATTCAGTCATTGGTGAAACTAATTTAAATTCATTTTTAAAGGAAATGTGTTGATATGTTTAAAAGTTTCACTTTTCAAGTTACTTTTGCTGATATACAGATTCTGAATCAATATTATTTAGATTTTCCTCTTAATCCCATTGAGATACTGATCTCAAATTAGAGATGGTATTTGGATAAGAGAGACATGTGATGTTCACAATGGCTTTGAAACTGGACCTTACCAAAGACTTGCAAACCGAGTAAGTACATTCATTTTCCCTGTTATCGTTCAGTGCCTCCCCTGAATTTTTTGAACTCAACAGAAGCATAATTTGAAGGATTTAATTTCTACATAATGTGATTGTTTAAATAAAAAATTGCACCTGCTATTGCTGGATCTAAGGTGTTCCCAGACTTCTCCCCCAATCTAGAAGCATGTTAAACTCATATCAAGCACGATAAAAGAAATATCAAGAGATATTGCTAAAACCTCATGTCCTCAAGTGTTCTAATTTTTTTACTTGTTTTATAATCTCTAACAAAATGCTGTGGGGAAAGGGAACTCTAATAATGGACACACATTCTTTCTCTTTGAGTGCCTCAGGTAGGGAGAACAATGACAGAGGAAAGTCGTAACACAGACTTATGGTGCTTAGCTGATACTTATAATCATTCTGGAAAGTAGTAGAAAGCTTGTGACAGAGTTGCCAGTTGCATGCATTGATTCCTGGACCACATTATTGTCTCCTCCTGCAGGAATGTGTTCTGTAGCGCTATTGATTTAGATTTTCATTTTTTTTAAATTAAAAAAAAACAGTGGATGTTGACTGGTTCACTAATGCATATTTAAGTAAAATGAGAGAGGAACACCTGTTTGAAAACCCTCCTTCTCTTGCTCTGAAATCAGGAGATATGGTACAACTGAAATCACTCACTCAATCACAGAAGTGCTTCTGCGTCCCATTCCTTTCCTTTCATCCCCACTTCTCTGAGCTAGCAATAATAAAGATGTGCAATGGGAAAAAAATATTCTCATCCATACCTATGTGAAGATAGACAATATATAAGACGATTAATCCGGTTAGTTACTAAGTTACATTCTTTCTCGGGCTATTTGTACAAATGAAATTGAATGAATGAATAAATGGATGAATGAATAGCTCTTTCTGTCCATTCATGGTCAAATCCCATAGTATCAGCCCTTTGAGGTAGACAGAGGAAGTAGACCTCACAAGAAATACTGGAAGGCTGCTTTTCTGATACGGGATATAGCAGAATCTTATACGGCTGACTTTTTTAAAAAAAATTATTAAGTATTTAACATTTAAAAACATACATTTACATTTATACATTTAAATTCTTACCTATCATTTCTTATTGTAAACGTCAAGATTTAAAACACCACCGTAAAAACAACACAACAATAATAAGAAAAAACAAAGAAAAAAACAGAAAAACAAAAGAACAATAAGCAGATATACATATCAAAAAAAAAAAAGAACAATATCTTCTGGATATTTATCTGGATATTTAAATATCTTCTGGATATTTATAGTCTATATTTATTTGCAACTTCAACAACAGTATTTCTTCCTGTTTTGTCTACCCTCACCTTCAGTCATCTTCTATTTAACTTATTTATTTTGATAAATAATAATTTAATTTATTTCACACTTAGACTTCACCCACTCATACCATTTGTGCCACACTTTATAATATTATGATTATTTGTTTCACTCTCACTTTCCCTTTTATACCCGAAAGAGTCAAGGAGGGCCAATCTTGAGTTTATTCCTCACTCACTCCTGTCTTTGCAGGAAACTTCTAAGTTGGTATTTTTCTAATGGCTGCAAATGGTTTTTTTTTTCCCCCGCAGAGTACCTCTGCATTCCTTTACAGGTAGCAGATAATGGAAAACAGTTTTACCTGCTTTGATGTTGGCCTCTCATGGTCAGGACAGATAATCCTAGAATACCTAAACATACTTCGATCTGAAGTAAGGGAGTTTTCAAAATAGGTTTAACCACAATCTTCCTCCTACTGAATCAGATTACCGAGGCTTGCCTTCTTGGTTTCAGGAATTTCCTCCAATTATATTGAGCTGCGATGAAAGATGTAGCCCAACATCTGGAGTCACTAGATTGAGGGGAATTTTTGGAAATGCTATTAATGCTACAGCTATTCATAGTATTGATGCTATGCCAAAATATGTTGGCTTTCTCTGACCGTGGCTTCGCTGTTTTTCTTCCTTGATCTCAGTATGCTTGAGCTTTTCTCTTGGAGGGGTTTCATTGTTCAAAGTAAGGTATTAGAAGATGCTCCTAAGTGGTGCCACTTTCTGCTTCCTGCTTCCTGCTACTCTGAAGCCACCCTGGCTGACCACACTTCCCAATCTGAATAAAGCCCACTGGCAGAAGGTCATCCAACCTGACTTCCTTTGACCTGGAATCCAAGCACGGGAAGCCAGGGAACTGGCAGATTGCTGGAGATATTAAAGACTGGGGACACCCCACCCACCCCGCCCCCCATAAGTTCTTTTCTCCTTTGAAATCAGTTCCAAAAGCGAATTCCCTTTCATCAGTTTGAAGGAGAAATGCTACAGGGAGAAAAAATACATGATGTTGATTGCGCATGAAGACTTGAAGAACGAGTTTGAGAACCGCTCGGCTTTCTAGCGAGATGATTTCTCTCTTTCTAGAACTGAAACTACGTCTCTCATCTGGAAAAGAGTGTAAGCTAAAGGAAGCAGCAGTTGTGACAGATGGCTGAGCTCCAGCAACGTTGTGGTCATGGGACCAGAGCCAATCCCAGCCCCTTCATTTCTCATTCCCTTCAAAAAAAGTAAATAAATAAAAACAAAACAAAACAAAACAAAATCTACGTAGTCGTCAATTAGTCACACTGGAAAAGAAAGACTGAAAAAGAGGGAGCGCCCTTGGATTGGGGTGTCCCTCCCTTCTCCAGTCTCAGCTGGCGCTCTGAAAGTTGATTTATTAATTATTTCAGCCCCCAAAACCATTGCATGCTTCTTCTTTTTTTTTGTCGTTTGGTGGGAATGTACAATATGCTTGTCACCTAATTACACCAATTTCAACTAAGTTGTTAGCATTTGATTAAGGGAATCACTCTAGGCTCCAGGCTGCGCTTTGAAAGAACTGAACTATTTTGCCTTCAGTTTTGCCTGAACAATTATGTATAAATGGAAGTGGCCCTTGGGTATCTAATGCCTTGCCTATTCATGCCATTTTAAAACTTAAGGCCTAGCCTTACATACTCCTCAGATTTAGTAGACATTGTGATAAGCCTTACAAGCACCCAGTGAAGTTCAAGCATTAGAGATTTCTAGAGGACGCATTCACTCCAGCACCAGCTTATACAGCTTCCATTGGCAGCAGATAAAGACGGTGGAGTGGCTATTATCAAGTGTTATGCAAATCATTTCTTGCAAGCTGGGGGATAGGGAAAGATCAAAATTACTGTGTGTTTCCCCTTTGTCACTTGAGACAATGCATAATGAAGTAGAATAATGGAGCCACTGTCATGTAAGGGACTGAAAGGGGATGCAGATCTGTTCATGCATTAGGTGTATTTGGCAGGGTGTTGTTGTTTTTTTAAGAAAAAGATAAGATAAGAAACAAGGTGGCGATAAAACCTTTCTGGAGGATCTCATGTTAAGAAGCATAGTAGTGGTTAGCGCACTCGAAAAGGCCTGGAGAAAAAGTTAAATCCCCACTCAGCTGTGAAGGTCATTAGGCTCCTTTTGGCTCAAAACCTAGCCTTCTTTACAATATTTCTGAAGATTGGTCAATTGATAGACTAGTTTGAATTTCAGGCAGAAAAGCAGGGTATAGCTGGTTTGGTTTAGTGGTTAAGGTGCTGGCCTAGCAACCTGAAGGTGATGAGTTCTAATTGCACTTTAGGCCTGTGACTTTGGGCCTAAGTCACTGTCTCTCAGTATAAACCACCTGATAGGGTTGTTCGGCCTCCACATTTTTGGCCTCCACGTTGCCCATTTTTGGCCTCTCAGCATTGGTGTTTTTGGCCTGTTCCAGGCAACAGGAATCACCACAGCACATTACCGCCCATCACTACTTCTCTGTGTTGCATTTTTTGCTGTCGTGGTTTTTTTTTTTGGCCTCTGCATGTCATGTTTTTGGCCCGTCCCAGGTGATGGCGATTCCTGTCACCTGGAACTGGCCGAAAACGTGACATGTGGGCAAAAATGGGGCATGCGGAGTTCAGAAATGCGACATGTGAAGGCCAAAAATGTGACGCAGGGAGGCCAAAAAACACAATGTGTGGAGGTAGTGATTGGCAATGCTGTACTGTGGTGATCCGCACAGCCTGGAACAGGTGTAAAATGAGGCATGCGGAGGTAGAAAAAGTGACACACAGTGTGATGACCCAGCTCAAAGCACTCCATGAAAAAGCAATAACTTAAAATCAAACAGTCTTTATTGCAAAAACTAAATTGCCTTCTCTCGTACAAAGTTGGTTTCTTTCCAACAACAAAGTATATAATTGCCAAGACAAACTCTGGCTGCAGTCCAAAGTAATTCAAAAGCGAAATTGGCTGAGGAACTCTTACCCAAGAAGACGAGGTCACCAAAATGCTATACTAGTAAATTCAACCTTTGATTCCAGCAACTGCTAATCGCCAACTGGCTAGCTTTAATGGTTCAACTCAGCTGTGTCCCCTCCCGCCCTTCCTCCTGAGTAGACCTTTTTCTAAAGCCCGTTTATCCCCTTGTTTCTGTCTTGGATCAGGTGGGGGTGCTGCTCCCAGTTCCTCCTCTGAGCTCTCCCTCTCGGGCTCCGCCCCTAGCTCACTGGATCCAGCCTGGGCCTGCTGTTCCTCAGCTCCAGCCTCCCCCTCACTGCTTTCTGCCAGCTGTTCCTCCTCAACCTCTGAGTCAGACGCTGACAGAGGCATCACACACAGAGGCCAAAAATGCCACATGGAGAGGCCAAAAACGTGACGTGCGGAGGCTATAAACAGCCAAAGACTGGCTGGTGGGTGGGGCATTGGCAACATTCACTGTATAAGATGCACAGACATTTCCACCCATTTTTTTTTTGGGGGGGGGAGAGAAATGTGTCTTCTACTCCGAAAAATAAGGTAAGTAAATTAAGTCAGTGATTAAAGTGTAGGGTAGAGTGTCGTCTTCATAAAGTATAGTTTTTGTTGCTTGGTCTTAAGGTGGCTGCTTTGGAGAGAAATTGGTCTGGAAGTACCTTCAGCCATCAACCTTCTTCCATTGAGCAAGGCGGCAGAATTAGAGTTGCATTTATCCTCAGGGACAGGGCCCTGTGCCTAATCAGGAGCCCTGCTTTGTTGCAATCTCTGATCGCATGGAGCTGCCGCCTCCCATTTAAGTGAACTCAAGCAGACAATCTTTTCAGGCTTTTGCTGCTGACATCAGATAGTCTGGGGATGAGCAGGTGCAAAGAGGGAGTCAGGGATGGCCTCGCATGCATACATTCACCCACCCACTCCCATCCTTTCACTCTTTTCCTAAGCAAGCTAATTACCTGCTATCGGGGTGGGGGGGGCAGGGGAAATTCTTGCTCTCAGAAGAAAAAGGTTTGCATTATCAGCCCAATGCAAATGAGGGAAATGGTAAATAAAGAATTCAGAGATGATTAGCTTTCCAAATGAAATGTGCAACAAAATCAAGGGGGCATCCTTTAGAAATAGGAGACACACTCAAATGGAAGATTCTCTTTTGACGAGTATACTTTTATAGAACGCTAACAAACTTTTAAGCAGACTATTTCTATCTGGTTAGAAAATATATGATTATTTGAAAAAGTAGATTATTTGAAAATTAAAAGATTGGCGTCCTTGTTGCTCCCTGCCTAGGCAACATTATCAGTCTTAGCAGTTCAATAGCGAACTACATGCATTCTCTTTTATCGGAATTAAAAGAGGAGGGAATTAATGGTAATAAGTAACTTGCTGAAAAGGATATTCTGGAGCTTAATTTTTATTCTCTAATAAAACAAAAGGAGAGAAAACAACCATGGTAAAATAACTCAGTGATCAGCTACCCACCTTCCATTCCAAACAGGGTCTTTGCATCGCAATAACCTTGTCCTCTTTTGAAACATACTGTAGGAGTCCAGTGCTGATTTCTTTCAAGGCCAAATACGGTAAGTTAAAAGGGTCATAATTAATATGATAATGGTGGCTGCTTGAAGACTATAAATAACAGAAAAACAAAGTTGGAAGGGATCCCAGAGATCCTCTAGTCCAACCCCCTGCTCAAGCAGGACAACCTATATCGTTCCAAACAAGCGGTTGTTCAATCTCTTCTTTAAAACCTGCAGTGTTGAAGCACCCACAACTTCTGGAGGCAAGTTATTCTACTGAATGGAAATTTCTCCTTAGTTCAAGGAGAGAGGCCGGTTCTCTCCTTGATTAGTTTCCATTCAGTGCCGTTAACAGGCCATTTGTCAACTTCTGGTGGGACCAGATGGGCCAGTTCCAACCTCCAGGGGGTTGGAAAGGCTGTTTTCACCCTCCCCAGGCTCATAGAGAGCCTCTGGAGCCTGGGAAGAGCAAAGAAACCAGGCCTTCCTGTCCCATTGGAAGTTGACAAGTGGGTTGTTTCCAGTCTCCAAAGGGCCTTGGGGGGGGAGGCCTTTTTCACCCTCCCCAGGCTCCTAGAATGGCTCTGAAGCCTGGGGAGAACAAAAAATGAGCCTACCATATTCCAAAAGCTGGGGAAGTGCTGGGGGTTGCATGCACATGTGGGGGGCGGGGTACATAGAATTATAGGTATGGGCATGCACAACCCCCTCCATGTGACCACTACCTTTGGCACACGATGGCAAAATTTTTAGCCATTACTGATATGAATCATTTATATTGAACACATCTAACTTTGGAATGTTCATTTTGTGTATACACAGAAAACTCTTCATCTTTCTAGTGAAAGATGAGTGGGAAGGACTCACTGTAGGAAGATCTTTTTTTGAAACAAAATAATGAAATGTTAAATAACAAAAACAATATTTTCAACTTATGACCACCATTGAGTGGAAAATATATGCTGCCAAGTGAGACAGTTAAGTGAGCTTTGCCCCATTTTATGGCCTTTCTATCATGCCTCTGTCAGTGTCCGACTCGGAGGATGAGGAGGAACAGCTGGCAGAGAGAAGTGCGGGGGAGGCTGGAGCTGTGGATGAGGAAGAGCAGGCCCAGTCTGGACCCAGTAGGCTAGGGGCAGAACCAGAGAAGAAGAGTTCAGAGGATGAACTGGGATCAGCTCCTCCACCTGATCCGAGAGAGAGACACAGGGACAAAAGAACTTTGGAAAAAGGTCTACTCAGGAGGAAGTGAGGAATGGGATGCAGCTGAGCTTGGGGCTTTAAAAGTAGCCAGTTTTGTAGAACTAATCACTGGAGTCAAAGGGTGTGTTTTGGTATAGCTGCTTGGTAACTCTTTGCCTCTGAGATTCTGGATTCCTGTTTGTGAGATATTTCATCAAGCTTGGACAGTGTTTATCACTTCCTAATTGTGAGTAATTTGGACTGCAGCCAGACTCTGTGCTTAATCTTGGCATGTCTTTGTTTTGCTTCTGAGGAAAAGTCAGCATTGCCGGACAATTTAATGAGCATTTGGGTTTGGAAATAAAGATTGTTTTCCTTTGATGCATCGTCTTCCTGTTTCTGCATCAAGCTGGGTCCTCACACTTTCTTGCCATAGTTGTTAAGGGAATCACTGAAGTTGCTAAAGTTAGTAATAAAGTTGTTAAGTGAATCTGGATTCTCCATGGACATTGCTTGTCAGAAGTTCACAAAAAGTTATCCCATGACCCTGGGACGCTGCAACCGTCATAAACATGAACCAGTTGCCAAGCTTCTGAATTTTGAACTCATGACTATGGCAATGATGCGATAGTTGTAGGGATGGAAAATGTTCATATGTCACTTTATGGAGGATCATAAAAAATAAGACTGCCAAGGCTAGTTGTAGGAGCTTGCAGGACATGCCACAGAAACATTAAAGTCCTGAAGCCCAGAGATGGATTGCTGGTGGCCGGGGGTGAGTGATCTGAGAACACAAAAATGAAGAGGTCTCCTTGCTTCAGGTGCGCCATCCCAAAGACGGCTTTGTGTTCGCCTGGCGCCAGTGGGCTTTTTTTGGAGGCAGGCAGGTTCACCCTTCATTTAACACAGCTCCAATTAATAGATGGGGCCAACGGGGTTTCCAAGCAGACCAGTCCATCTGCAGGTAAACCTAGTTTCGTATGAATTCACAGCTAATGAGATCTTTCACCAAAGCAAGTTCGTTTACTTGTATCCCGCCTTTATTATTTTTACAAATAACTTAAGATGGTGAATGTATCCAACATGCCTTCCTCCTCATATTTTTTGTAAATCTAATCTTGCACAGCTTCTTCTCCCAAAATATTACACTGCTTACCTGAGCATACAAAACATTTGCTAGGCCAATCCTCGAATATAGCTCATCTGTTTGGAATTCACACTGCATATCTGATATTAATACAATCTAACATGTATATAAATATTTCACAAGAAGAGTCCTCCACTCCTCTGTTCGCAACAGAAAATTTAGAACTATGCCGCCTTCGGTACGACCTAAACATAGCTCATAAAATCATCTGCTACTATGTCCTACCTGTCAAGGACTACTTCACCTTCAACCACAACAATACAAGAGCAAACAATAGATACAAACTTAAAGTC